>JABAJX010019816.1:0-84006 GCA_018221735.1 Termitomyces sp. K1Aa
GTTTGATCCTCCCTTCTACTTACCCAAAGGCTAATTGGATCTCAAATAGGCTTTTCTATATGTTTTCCCCAAGGAAAAGTCAAGACTCAGAGTATCTTCAAAATATTCCGCAATAGGTCAGAACCCGGCCACTGGACTCAAACGCAAGCAACCCAAATTTTGTTGAATCATACAGAATAGATCAGAGACAGAAACCTCAATGCGCAATTTGATCCTTGCAAGACATTGAATCTCTGAGTCTCGGGATTGTAATACTTACGAGGCAATGACCGACTCCAAGAAATCGCTTTCGAAAATCATCAACCTCGGCCTGCGCTCCCTGTGGTCTTAAATCAACTCAGCCGAAATGACCTCAACAGCTCTACCGTCTGCATCAACTCTCGTAGGTCCTGGTCGGTTCATCGATTATCCCTCCAAAGATCGACGGAAGAACATGCATCGAGTTACGCGTGCACGTGCCGCATGGTTGTTCGAAGTGGCGTCCTTTTAATTTATGTTCTTTCTGTCTCTCTGTTCTTCCTCTATCCTTTGTTCTTCTCTTCGATAGCTAGCACGTCTTTATATCCGCCCGGTCAACAGGATCTACACAATCCGACTTTTCCTTGTTCGAGCAGAATTTTAGAAACTGCGGTCCCAATGGACAACTCGAATGATTTAAAAGATATCCAAGATTCCCAGTCTTCTCAAGAACAGACTCAATCCACCCAACTGGCCTCACAACAAGTGTCGGAAGAAGTTTTTGAACATTTATGGGGATACTTGGAGCCTTGGAATAGAGAGGAAGTCCCCAGAATCAGCTTCTTTTTGGATAAATGTAGCTACAAGTTGGGCCGTAAAGGTGGAGTCAGCGATTGCATATTGACTGGGAGCTTGATCAGTCAGTGCAATGTTTCTTGACTTTTTGGCATGCCATGGCTCATTACACATAGGTGGTGAACACTGCACTATCACCTGGGATGGGACTCATCAAGATGCGAGCGTCACAGTGCGGGATACATCGTTGAATGGTACCTTTGTGAGTCACCTTTCACATGTGGTTCTTTCTCTCCCTGTTCTCAACTTTCTTGAGATCAACGGCCATAATATCGGACGCAGTAACACGGCTGTACTTCGCAACGGCAGCGAGATTTCCTTTGGTCCTCCCTCGATACAACCTCGTGGCTCCAAAGACTATCGTGTGTATACTGTGTATCCATCTCTTCTTCCGCTAACTCAATCGAAGGGTTTACCTATCGTCATACCGCAATTCCGCCGACGACTACCCTCAAGACCAAGTATGAAATACTATCCCAACTTGGTGAAGGCTCTTACGGATCTGTCATGAAGGCCATTTGCCGAAGTTCTGGCGAGTACGTAGCTGTGAAAACATTGAAGAATATCAAGACCATCCATAATCAAGATTCACATTCCCGAAGACGCCGAGAGATCGAGGTCCTACAGAGGCTCAAACACAAGAATATCTGCGAGTTGAAAGAAGCCTTCTTCCAGGATGATTCTGACGATATTAGTACATATAACCGTCTGGTTTCTCCCTGTATAAGATCCTACTAACATTCCAATCCTACAAGGTTTGATCTTGGAATTCGTGGATGGTGGAGATTTCCTTGAATATCTCCTTAAACACTCCCCACTCAGTGCGTTTGATAAACATCATCTCTCTGGGGTTCAACTGATAGTGCTTGAAGGTGAAGTCGATGCAAAACACTTCACGTATCAAATATGTGACGCCCTTGCGGTAGGATTTCCTTCGAGGTCGTCTCATAACCCTTCATCGCTGACTTTGACAGTACATCCATTCGCAAAATGTGGCTCATCGTGATCTTAAGCCCGAGGTACGCACATCCACAGCTTCTAAACTGACACTGATTCACCTTTCATCAGAACATTCTACTCACAAAGGGCAAGTTCCCCATTGTGAAGGTGGCTGATTTTGGTCTTGCCAAGTCTGTTGATGATCAGACTATGTTAAAGGTAAGTCTGCATGTCCAATGATCATCATATCAAGTCATCTTTTACGGCAGACTTTATGTGGTACAGCACCATATATAGCTCCTGAGGTTATTCGCAATCCTGGACGCTATGATAACGTTGTGGATAGTTGGAGCGTTGGAGTCATGGTTTTCTCAATGTATGTCTCATTGACCGTTCCTGCAAGGGAAACCATAATCTGAACTCTCTGTCTTGCTAGGCTTACGAATGCCAATCCGTTTGTTGAAGACAAACAACTGGATAAGTACAATCGTATCCTTAAACGTACCATCGACTGGGACCTTCTAGCGAATGAGAATCCCGACCCCCAAGGTTTTCTATCTGACTTTTCACAATCTCTTGCATCGTTCTGACGTACCTCTAGCGACTCATTTTATTGGTTCTCTGTTGCAGGTGGACCCTCAGCAACGCATGACTCTCACGGATGCTCTCAAGCATCCGTGGTTCCAGGGTTACATACCCCTCCATGGTTGCAGAGGCGATATACCCTCCAGCAATATTCCTGTACCACTTCCCATCCCAGCTAACAATGCGTGCCCAGTACTCAACCTCCGTGTTGTGCCTCCTGCTGCCTCGAGCAGTTTTACTGTACCAGTCGCTGTCGCAATCGAAGACGTAGGTCTCAAAAACGAGACGCTCAATGCAACTGAGTATGTCACGTTGACGTCTCTCCCAAGGGACGCCTACATGGACCGTGAGCCGCCCCCCAGCAGTTCCTTCGTAGGTTCGGGTGAATATCCACCTGGCTTATTGAAGGCTCAGAGACAGATTGCTGAGCATTAGGCAGTCGATGCAATAATCCACATAAATCTCGTCGCCTAACCCACGGATGAACACTTAATTTCATTGCGGATCTCCCAGATTTTTCTCTCTACTGATAACTCTGGAAACCCATCTTTTCTCATCTAGCTTTCCTATGCTCAACTGCTTTCTAGTATTTCGCATCGCTACATGTCCTAGAAATTCATTTGTACCATAATATTTGTATAAATCTTGTTTTTGAGGAACTGGATACTGTAGATCTTTCTGTTTCAAGGTTCACTCAGCCTTTAACATCAAATGATATCTGGCTTGGCACATCACCATTCACTATCGAGACTTCCTCAGGCTAACTCCTCACGGAAAGAGTGGGTTGAATGTGCAGAGCAATTACATATATGTGACGAGGCATGCCCGTTTGAAGTTTCCAAAGAAACAGGGAACACGTAGATATGCTCCTTAAAAGCCTCTATATTTCTCTCTCTCTCTCTCTCTGACCTTGGTCCATCCGACTATGTGTACAGTTGCATGGGGAAGTAAGAATGCGGGTCGTGTGGTGCATCAGGGGCGCGTGCAGGAATCCAACGTTTGTGAGGCACGGGGAGAGAAGGGGGCAACCGTGATTCAGAGTAAACCTTTTGCGCGGTGGTTATAGAAGCAATAGCTTCAGTCAAACCAATTGATGCTTTAGAAGCGGCGGGGACGTCAGGCTCGGCCTCTCCAGGTGCAGCCACGCTGAAGTCGCATTTAGATCACTGGCGGTGGATATGAGTGGGAAAAACACGTACGATTGAGGTGTCGAATGCTCGATCAACAAAGACGATAGCTCCTCCTGAGTAATGACTGAGAGTTGAGGGTATGCACGTCGAACGTCACGTTTCCAGTATGGGTTTTGTGCAGGATCGGAAGCTACACAAGTTCGAGTACAAGTGAACACAAGACGGAAATAAGCAAACCTTTCGTAGCAGGTGTATTGTACCTCTCTGGTCTCGAGCCAGGTTGTGGCCGTCGATGGAGGCTGGCAATTGGGAGACCAGAAGATATTTCGGGGTTGACAACCACGGCATCACCTGGACCAAATTTCGAGCAGAAAAAGATATGAATGACGAGCAGCACTCACGGAATTTCTTCCAGAAACCCTGTGGGCTGAGATGGTATAGTGTTGACTCTGCCGCTTTCTTGCTCGCCATGATGTACGATGTCAATGAGGACTTGCACCTGTGATGTTATTTGTTTCGTGTTTGTCGGCCAAATCCGGGCCTTGTACCGCAGAGCTCTTCCTTCCTGAGGCCTCGCTTACATCCGAATATCTGTGCAACAAAATCTACACGTACGACGCTTGTGTCCTCGCATTTATTGACTCTCGGGGAAAATCCAACGTGTGCGGATCGCCCTAATACTACACGAGACGTCGGGCAACACCACTCAGAGCACTAAAGTTTTGAAGCACTGGTCGTAAAACTGGATTAATTCAGTCGTCTTTGTTCTCCAATAGTGGTTCTGCTTCCCTTAGAATGAGATTGGACCATCGTCTGTCCATTCCGCCATCCTTAATATGCTGATTAAGTATCGCATCGGTTACTCATCTTCAAACTTTAAATTATGGAATACCAACTACTACCAGATATTAGTTCGAGTCAATCCCCTCAATGGCGTCAAGAAGCAATCGTGACAAAGCATCCTACATATGTGCCAAATGTATTGTCAATAGGGTAGTTAAAATTTGTGGCCGAGGCGCGATCGTCATCCAATGCTCCGAATGCGAAAAAATGGCGCAATCATGATTCATTCACTTCATAGCAGTCTTCGGCGCCCATATTTTTCAAGTGCCATCTGTTTCGTGCTTTCTGTGGTCTTCCTCTGCCTTTTCAATCATTTAAAACTACTACGCCATGACACTCACATTTGTTCATCCCGAATTCGAACATACGGCTGAACTCCAGCGCAGGAAACCTATCTCTTTCGCCATAGAGGGAAACCCTCATGATATTCCCACTTTCGACTCCAATTCCCTGACACATCCTCAGGCTCCCGTATTATACTTGCCTCCCCTTCTTTCCTCTCTACCAGAGCGATACCCGTCAGAACCTATCCCTATCGATCACCCTCCAGTCGTTACCGCAACGCGGCTGCCAGATATCGACCCTGCTTCATTGTCTCTGCATAAAGCTCTGCATCAATTTAGACCTGTAGAGGCAGATTATGCGAGCAAGTCTTATGCAGAAGCGTTCAATTGGTCACAGCTCGTGCTTCCAGAGTGCGAAGAACGGGAATGGTATTGCGTAGTATTTCGGAGTAAAAGGAAAGTCGGAAGCGACGGCGGTGGTGAGACATCCTTTGTTATTCAACGTCAACATGTGATTGACGCCACAACGTTAGCCTTGTATGATGCTGACAAAGTTGCACATGAAGAAGCAATTCGAAACGGAGGGGTGAGTTTGTCAGCGTCTGTACAGCATATACAAGCTCATCACAAATAGTTAATTTTGTACTGGTATGGAATTCCTGACTCGATCACTGGCATGAATCTCGCGACCTGCATTTGGCAAAGCCAAAAACATGCAGCTGCTGCAAATTCACGTCCTCACCATTCCAAGGCGATGAAGCTCGCTGCCCAATCTTACGATGTATATTCGCTAGAACGACACGTGTTGCGGAAAACGAAAGGGTCGACTAGATTGACAATAGAGCCTTTCGTCGGCGGAGAAGTTGGCTGGTAGGATATTTCGTCAGTAAAATAGAGCCGTGCCACATGTGTTCATTGTATTTCTATTCTCGCTATCTGGATTGTATTGTGTATAGAATGATGAAGTGTGGCGTTATCATCGGTAACTCCGATTTTTTTTTAGCTTTTGTGAGGACTGTGACAGTTTCTTAGTTTATTGAGTAGTCCTCGTGAATCCAAATTAATCAACAAACAGCTCTGTTGTTTACTGGAAATAGGACCATATACGCAGACGATTAAAATTGCATAGTAAACTCGAGGTTGACACATTTCCGAAAATTAAAGAGACGTGGTATGGATTGTGGCATCATTATTGTCGATGCCAATTTCGTGTAGACTGTAGTATGTAGTCTCTTCATTTGTTGAGCGCGAATCAACTTAAGCATCATCTAAAGTTCGAGCCGGAGTGCCGAGTAGTACTACAACCGGCCGAATCTTTATGGACTTGAACATCGTCTTAAGCAATCCTCGCTCTTTATGTAACACCAGAACAACGATTCAAAGTACGCGAATATATGGAAATGTGTAGCAATCAAACATTTCTTAATTTTGTGGCAGACAACATTCATCTACATCCCGCCAAGATTGAATGCTGTCGTGAGAACTTTGTGAGCTGGGAAATTCGTCGATGACCGTTTTCCGTAGTTCCGGATGAATAATTTGAGCCTGAGGTGTCTTCTGTTGGATCTAGTCATTATTGATGAACGGGAAGTACCACGAAGACACATACAGGAGCTAAAATCGAAGTCTCCGGCTTTTCGCGGAGCGGAGAAACAAAGATCCCAGGAGCAGGAGCAAAGGGCTGAGCTGGCTTGGTCGTCTGAAGTGTCTGGGAGTCTACATCGTTCGAAACCGTGTTTTCCAAGGTTATGTTTGCCACAGGTTGATGAGGAGTGAATCGGAAAGGACTCGGAGAAGGTAAGGAATCAGGCAGCAGTCCGGCAAGTTTGGGAGATTCAGCATTGGATATACCGGCACAATTCGCCCTGGACTCAAAGATGTCTTCATAGTGAGGGACGGGATTTTGGCATGATCCTAGATGACGTTCATGGGCAGGCATTTTATCTTCGGTCAATTTTCTATTGAAAGGGATCCATTCAAAGTCAATGGCGTCGAGGTCGATTTCATAACCTGGTTTTGAACGATCCTGATCAGACGGCTCCTCGATAGGCGAATCGAAATATATGGGTCGAGGACCACAGTACCCTGGGCCAGGTGTTGCAAATACATTGACGAGGTTGTCGTCAGTATGCTGGTGTATAGTTTGGGGTTCTAAATCAGGATCGTCTATAGGTGAATCTGCGTAGTAAGAATCATTGTAAACGTCGTCAGAAGAGTAAGCAGGAGCAGGGTCAGAGGGTGTAGCATGATAGGGAGGCAATGGAAAATCTATCGTTGATGATTCATTTGAGGCATGTCTAGAACGAGATACGGGCTGATTGACAGCAGTAGGAAGAAGCGAAGAAGTCAGGTGGCGAGAAGAGGAGACAGAACCTTCGGTATCCGCATCCGCAAGACAGTCTGGACCATAAAGAGGAGATTTAGTAAAGAGACAGCTAGTAATCGCAGATGGTTTCAATCCCGACGCCGGACCAGGGGTAGAGAACGGAATGAAAGCAAAGCTTTCAAATTCGGAAGGAAAGAGTGGATTTGGTTGGTTCACCTGACTAAACCTGGCAGTCGTGTGGCGCTGGCGCACAGGGATGGCGTGAGGTCCAGGCGTTGAGAAGGGCACGACATCAAGAGCGGGATGCTTATGGTCACCACAGGTTGCAGATGGGGATTGGTATTCCTGAGTGTTGGCTTTGAAATCTGAACAGTCAACGTTGAACGGAGTAGTAGATTGTGAGATAGTTGAGCAGATAACATGGTTTTCGTCCCTGGTTGAACCATCGAGATTGATTGCTCGATCATTAGACAGAGTTTGAGTAATCTGGCTTGAGTTGAAAGCAAAGTTCGGGTCAGTTTCCAAATCGCGCAAGCTAGTATCGTCAGTCGCGTCAGATCGTAACCCGGGTGATTTTTTCGGTAGGAGCAGTCGCAGAGGATGTTTGGCCGTGAGGGTCGAGAACGTTGAACAGAGCCATTCAGGTAGAGCTTCACGGATAGAGTGAGCATGCTAAGGCAACTATACTTTAGTAGAAGCAGAATGTTGGGGATATATATACATTTTGCACTTTGCTTTTAGATGTTTCAATTTCAAGTTGTCGTGCTGCGCCCGAAAAACGGTGTCCGTCCAGTGGTTGCATTTTGATGAGAGCAAAATTCTCCCCAATGCGGCCTTCATGAAGATCATTATATGCGTCAGCAATAGCAGAGGAGGGGTATGACAGGTCCGAAGAACTCCTTGTACGCGGTCGACCTTGACGTGGGTTCGATGGGCCAGGATATGTCGTGTTCATGGCGCGGACCATGTTGTCAAACCGAGCATTAAGTCCGCTTATCCTACGCCGCTTAGGTTCGCGTTTGTGATCTACATCGATTCGCTTATACATGTATACACCAGCTGAATGTTGTCTCTGCCGCACCTTGTGTACTGCCTGTGGTTGACCTGACCGTTCGACCATTTCAACACGTTCTGTGGCATATAATTTTTACCCGAGCTTACCTGCTATGATTGGCAAAGACGCCGAACGACGTCTCCGACGCATCGTCTCTGATCTGTGAGAAACGACGGGCGTTTGGTGCCATGGTGTGAGTCAAGGCTGTTAGTGGTAATAGCCGTGGTAAGTATCGACTCGGACCAAAGTATCCGTGTACTAGTATTTGTCAGACTTCCTGGTGGCCGAGCTTGCTTCAGGCATCAATAAAGTGGGATATCAGTGATAGACTTAAAGTTATTATCGGTCGAGACCCATTTGTCAACACGTTAACCTCTTCAACTCTAACTTTGAGTTTCATTGACAGTCGACTGAGCTTTACTGTGGTAGAGACTGTGCCTGAGAAGTCCGATCCACGATGATATCTGGACTTAATGTAAATAATCTTCAATTGTACTGGAAGTTTCGAGCTTTTGACCAAAATCCTTACATAGTCTACAAAAACATGTCTGCCACTATGGAAAACCTACTTGTCAGAGCTACTTTTCTCCCCAGTAGACCCGATATTTCCCCTCTGTCAGAGACGGCCTCGCGTATTCTGATTTTTGAGATGTCACGCACAATCCATATTGCGTCGTGTAACACGTTCAAGCTTAACTTGAGGCAGTTGTAACATGCTTCTATTCGGCTGTTATGCGCCATATTTATTCTCTCCTTGGATCACACCACTAACCAGAAGCTCGAGAGCTCCTGCCGCTCAACGCCAACCAAATATTGTTGTGCATCTTCGTGTGAGATAATCCAAGGGAATTCGGCTCCACTGCTTGACACTGAATTAGGTGGTCCAATGAAACTAATCAAGGAGCAGTTACTTGTAATTCAATATGATGGGTCCTTTGACTCCCACTTGCCGGTATATGCCAACGAGAGACTGAAAGGTTCAGTTTACACTCGATGGAAGTGTTTCCTCGGGGGACTCGTTGCTATCTGCGCGTGTCTAATGGTGTCCTTGGCGCTATCTCGCCACTGGATACCCTCTGACAATGAAGGACATCGTGCGGGCTATCGGAACCCAGCGTACCTCAATCAGCGGATACCCTCCAACAACGACTCAGGACATCGTACGGGCTATCGAAACCCAGCGTACCTCATTCAGGCTGAGCACGGTGCTGTCGCTGCCGAAAACAAGCGCTGCTCAGACATTGGAGTACAGATATTGAAGGACGGTGGAAATGCAGTAGATGCTGCCATCGGCGCTACATTCTGCACAGGTGTTGTCAACATGTTCTCGTAAGTACTTTTACTTGCTTCGCATAAACGTCCATGTAATCATTCCTTGTTTGTAGCTCGGGAATCGGCGGTGGAGGGTTCATGACAGTTCGCATTCCCTCCTCTACGCCTGGACAATCTTCGGAAGTTTTCACTATTGATTTCCGTGAAGTTGCGCCGGCCTTAGCTAATGCCACAATGTTCGAAGACTCCCCCAATCTGTCGAGGTATGGCGGCCTATCGGTCGCTGTTCCTGGGGAGGTCCTTGGACTCGAAGAAGCGCATCGCAGATGGGGCAAACTGTCGTGGAAAAGGCTGATACAACCATCCATCAACTTAGCAGAAGGATGGGAAATCGACAGAGAATTAGGAAGGCGTATCCCTGTATGTTCTCTGAACCTCCTTCGGTCAAGGGATGTCTGACTGTTTTCCGGCGATCAAGTGGTATTCGAACCTCATGCTTAACGATCCTGACTGGAGGGAAATATTTGCACCTCACGGTGTTCTCTTGCGCGAAGGTGAAACTATCCGGCGGACAAACCTTGCACGGACTCTAGGAATGATTGCGGAGGAGGGGTCAAGCGCCTTTTACAAGGTAAACCTACTTCTACTTACGCTTGATGGGGAGTCATACTTATTCTTATGTGATTCAGGGGCCGATCGGAGCTGCTTTGGTGCGCAAGGTCCAAGCGACTGGCGGCATCCTTTCGTATGCAGATCTCGAGAACTACTCTGTGATAGTTCGTCCTGCACTCGAGAACACTTATCGTGGAAAGAAGGTTTATACGACGCATGCACCTACCTCTGGACCCAGTGAGTCGGCTGTCGTCTTTCTTGATCGGAAGAAGTCTAATCAACATATTTACTAAGTCTTGATTTATATGCTTAATCTACTTGAACACTTTGATGTCAAGGAAAGGAGTAGCTTAAGCATTCATCGTCTCATAGAAATCATCAAATTTGGCTTCGCATCTCGGTAAGTTGAATTTCTCTTGAGATTCAATGAATTTAACATATCTCATCCATCGAGGACCAAAATCTGCGATCCCGACTTTAACAATAACACGGTACGAATGGATATCATACCCACAAAGGAATTTGCACGATCTATCCTGCGCAATATTACAGACGTAAGCTTGTTCATCTAACCAACATCATCATGTTTATAGCATGCAGGATCGCACACACCTCCCCGACTATTACAACCCTGAATACGACGTAAGAACTGATCATGGCACGGTAAGGAGCAAGGTTGAATTGCGTTTCTCACTCACCCTGTCATCAGAGTCATACTTCGATCGTGGACAGGGACGGCATGGCAGTCGCCCTAACTACAACAGTCAATTTAGTTTTTGGATCGCAAGTTCTTGACTCCGAAACAGGCATCCTTTTGAACGATGAGATGGATGACTTTTCTACCCCGGGTATTCCCAATGGATTCGGCCTATGGCCCTCGCCTTGTAAGTACTGGCACCAAACCGTTTTGATTCCTCCGACACGGACTTCTAGTCAACTACCCTGCGCCTGGCAAGCGCCCACTGTCATCAATAGCGCCAACCATCATTGAAGATGGAGACGGTTCCTTTTCTTTTGCTCTTGGGGGATCTGGTGGTTCCCGCATATTTCCAGCAATATTCCAAGTCCTTTTCAACCTCGAATTGGGTCTCGACCTAAGTGCCGCAATAGAGTACGGGCGAGTACATGACCAATTATACCCACTTTTTGTAGATGTGGACAATGTCTATCCTCAAGAGATAATTGATGGATTGCGTGACTTTGGTCACAATATTACTGGTTTGCTTGTTGCCTCTTCGTTTCATCTCAACCTGTATTTGACTCACAATCTCCCTTTGTAGTTCTTGACGTGAACCGAGTTGCAGGTGTCATTCAAGCCGTCGGGAAAGTCGATGGCAAAATCTATGGTATTCTATATTGATTTTCTTTCTGAAATTCTCTGAACCTAACTGTCCTTCACACAGCTGCCAGCGATTCTAGGAAGAATGGGATCGCCGCAGGCTATTGATCCAAGAAATGTTAGATCGCTGTCGTGGGCAAAAGCCACTTTGTATTTCAACGTAACGGACTATGAATGACTCTCTACAGTAAATTGTTATGTTTCGAGAACGCTTATTAATAACTGCATGGCTCGTACAGAATGGGGGGTGCAAGCTAAATAAGATCTCTTATCAAAGTGTACTTAGAATGTCATGAAGAATAGTTACCGGAGATTTCCGTTCCTTCCGGGAACCACGCGTCGACGTTGGACGGCTTTCTCTGTCACAATCAAGCGCTCAATATCGCTCATTCACAACTATGAAGTGACACGGGATAACGGGGGCAACATCTGGTGACTTGGTTGAAAATCATCATCAAATCAAATTGGATTAATATTTCAGCCTGTCTCTTAGACTGAGCACCGTTCGAGCCTCAGAAATATTTTCGTTGTACATATCACTCACTGTAATATTAATTGCTATGTAGCGGCACATATGGTAGCATGTGCGACGTTCATGAGAGATTGGACCTTGGAAGCGCTTTCAGTTTCATTACCAACGCAGGCAGGGTGGCGTAGCTTCCAAATATGGCGTGGCGGACTTCTCTTTATTTATGCAATAGTTCGTATCTCATGCTCCTTAGAAATGAATGTTGTTAAAAAGGCATAAGGACTAGTATATATAGTGATAACCATCCTGGAAATTCGATTATGTGAAACTGGCTATGAATTCGCCCAAGTTATGGATAGACTGAGGTGATAGGAAGAATATAGACCGGTGACCGATCCCTCTACGGAGACAAGCTGTAATCGACGCTTGCTCTTTTACAACGAATGGTTACGAGTCTAGGAAGAATATTTAAAAGGAGATATTTCGCTACCCAACGTCTTTTCATCCCTATAGTATGAAGTCTTTACAGCAGACAAAATGCTTTGATATTGTCACCGAAAGCTCGTCGACGGTCGAGATAAGATCAAGATAAGATGGTTTTTAGGCTTTGGTTCAATCTTGCGATGCTAACAACTGCTAAACAACACAATCCATTATTGACACGAAATTGACACGAAAGTGACACGAAATCGACACGTATCTACTTAAGAACTTTGGGCATCACTTGATAAACCGTCTTTTCCGTTTTCTGCAGTATCTTATAACCATGGAAGGCTTAGATTGGGATCTTTTAACATCTTACGCGGGTATTTTGACTTTGGCCTGTGGTTCTGTTTATACTGGATCGTTTGGGTCCTTACCGGTACGTTCTGGTGTCCAATGGCTTGAATCTCTAATAATTTACAGAATTCACCATTGAAAAGAACGTAAAATCAACAGATGGAAGCACTGTGGACAATGATGACGAAGAGGAAATTACGGAGCGCGTGTCATCTGGTGATGCATGGCTTCTTCCCGTCGTAAGGCGCTACACATCATTTCTTACTTCGGAAACGCGCTCATCTAGTTCAGTTTGGTTCAGTGGTTTTGTTTGGATTTTATCTGGTGATAAATTATCTCGGAAAGAAGTGGATTAACTGGTTCCTTGGATGGTACTTCTCTGTCGCCGGTGTGGCAAGCGTTTGGAAGGTGTGATGCCTTTCACTAGAGCCTTCATACGAAGCTAACGCATTCACATGAGTCGTCAATATCTTTGACGCGTTTTCTACTGGGTGAAACGCGCTGGAAATGGTTTGACAAGATAATCTTCATTGTGAAGAAGGGCTCAACCAGTAGGTCTGTCGTATTCGCTCAGTCTTCGTTCTCAATTTTTCGCAGGAGTTACGTCTTTCTCATGGAGGACGCCTTCACTCATTCTATTTCCTCTTGCGGTCATCCCGTCTGCTCTATCATCGTTTTCCAAGACCTATGGGAAGTCGGCATTGATAACGGATATCCTGGGACTCTCATTCGCATATAACGCAATTTCGTTGCTTAAAATCGACTCATTCAACACCGGTGCTATCCTTCTGACAGGCTTATTCTTCTATGACATCTGGTGGGTATTCGGAACAGAAGTTGTAAGTTGTTGACATTACATGAGATCCATCGCGACACTGACGCGTTCATCATATGATAGATGGTCAAAGTGGCGACAACGCTCGATGTGCCAATCAAATTACTTTGGCCAAAGTCGCTAACATTTTCAGATCACCGTGGATACACGATGCTAGGTTTGGGCGACATTGTCATTCCTGGGACGCTGATAGCGTTTGCGCTCCGATACGATCATCATAGAGCTTTGCAGTCCAAACCGCCGATGCGAGGATCCTTCCCTAAACCGTACTTTTATGCTACATTGACGGCATATTTCTTGGGACTTGCAACAACTATGATCGTGATGCACACTTTTAAAGCAGCACAACCGGCGCTTTTGTATCTGAGGTATGGTTGCCACTTTGAACTCCGAGTTGTGGAGTCGGCAACTGACGCATCACTGTAGTCCTGCTGGTATTCTTTCCTTCTTTATAACGGCCGCTGTTCGAGGGGAACTTCGTGAGGCATTGAGCTGGTGTGACAGCCCGGAACCCGTTCCAAATGAAACCGCTGTGGAGAAGAAAGTAAACTGAGATCAAATGGTCCGAACATACCTAATTTCTCTATATGTGTATCTCTGGACCTCGAGTCACACCGCCTGGATCAATGGATACCGCTACTACCTTCAAGTTTGCGTCATACGCGATATCAAGATGGTATCCACGTTTGGGGGTGTACTTATGGGGCTCCACCATGGACTACTTTCACTGGACCTTCAACTCCCGACCACTCAACCTTCAGTTTTCAATATAGAGTAGACATACATAAAATCCATTGTGTCACATCATCACAAAGGCAGTCCCATCAGCATCCAGGCTGAAGCTTCACTTGATACAACATTTCCCCCCGCGTGAAGTGTCGTGAGTCCGTCCCTCGCACCGGTAGAAAGCCAAGGTCACGAGGACTGCTGCCATCACCGCGAACGGCACTCCGCAAGTAGAACTTTTCTCACTCGGCATCAGTACGGAGTAGTCACTGATACACGGGCTGGAATCTGAAAGACGGTAAAGGGCGGAGGATTTGTTCGGGATAGAAACGAAGGTTTTTATACTGAGCACTCATGTGTTATTTCATTTTATCCAATCACACTGCATCAGGTAGAGATCAGATTGGTGTGGTTGACCGCGGCGGTAAATCCTGAAAAAGGACCTGGATCTGGAAATTGCCATCAGAGTTCCACAAAGAAATGGCATCCTCTGGGCCATGGACTTTGGGGGGAATGGAAAAAGCGAGCACTGACCGTGGGCGCAAGGAAGACAAGTCGTGTGGCCACGATGTGTCACTGTCAAGGACAGAAACTCGCACTCCGTGGACTCAACTGATCATGGTGGCATTACGGGAAGGAACTCCACAAGAACTCGGCGGTACTTTAATATGAATAGAGAGACAGCTTGTATAGGCCCAGGCTTTCTGCTGAAAACTAGACGAATACAAATTAGCGTACTATTATTGTTGAATCATAATACATACATTCCAGTTGAAGCCAAGTGCGTCCAACCGTTGCAGAGTAAGAAGACATCGACTTCCACGTTCTTCTGTCGGAGGTGTTCCTACTTTGATCGATCGAGTTCATTGATCGAGATCCAAGGAAAAGGCGTGAAGAAAGAGAGAGAAAATTACTTCGTAGCATTGTAATGTATACGGGTTGATTGGGGGAGACCAGGGTGCGAAAACGTAAGACAAAAGCGAGATTGGCCTGGCCTCGTGCGAGAGCATATGTATTTTTACCGCCTAGCTTGTAGACTGGAGCAAGATTTGAAAATGATTGTATATATAGCTATAGGAAGTAGTAGTTCATAGAGAGTGAGGTTATGCGATGCTTCTCATCAGCACGGGGACCCCGGACACCGAGGCCAAGCCTGTGTGACATGCGTGACAGGGGTCTTCTGAGTACGGACCGGAGATTTGAAGTTCTCTATTGAGGCTGAGTCCTTCTCGTCTCAAGCCTGCACGTTGTCCAGGCCATCTGCGACTCTACACGTCGTCTGCACCATCCTGCTGCCTCCTTGATCCTCTTTTCCACTTTTCTGCGCAAGATCACTATTCGACATCACCTCTAGGGGTTCTACAACAACCGTGGTGCTTCTTGAACATCTGCGTTTCGACATTCGTATATTCATAGTTCATGGAGCATCCGGCAGCGTCCTCGCGGAGATATGTAGACCCCACTATTTCTAATGGCCAGCCCCACACGAGACTCTGGTCTCCAATTTCTCGCACGGCGCTCGACGCCTCCTCATCCAACATGAACTACCCCTCATCGTCTGGCCATGCTTCTCCATGGTCTCATAGCCTGAATCTGGGACTTGGGCATGAATACCTCCTAGCTGATCTACTGAACCACAATTTGGGCTCAGATCCACAACCGTCCATCCAGAGTACATATGGGAATGATTGGGTTCACTCATATCCATCACACATCCATCCCAATGCTCTTGCGGCCCTTCTGGCTAATGGTTCCATTCCATCTCTCTCTTCATCTCCATCTGGTACACCGAGTCTATCGAGTTCCTACCATAGTTCCTACCAAACTCAAATTTCTAGCGTTTCCCAGGCAGGCTCGCCTAGCTCTTGGTCCCAAAGTCATTCACCTACACATCACAAATTACCCCCAGGATTTCCTACAAAGAGGTCTGTTCCCCGGTCCTCCTCAGATCTCAAGCCTAAGCTTGCAGGTATGTCTCATCTGCCTAAATTTATTCTGTATTAGTTGATTCATGGGATCTCACAGTTGAAACCGCCTCCGGATCACTTCATCGGTCGAACAGTGGTCCTGAAGTCGCCCAGGCATTCAGCCCCTCTCTCAGTCAGCAATTACATGATAGTTCATCTGGAACTTATGTTCATCCCTATTCGTCCACAGGTGAGCGTTCAAATCCTCACCTACCACCATCACTATGGATGTCCCCCGCTTCTATATCTGTCCCTTCACCTTCAGCATATGGGCTCAACGATCACTCGTCTACTCACCCAGGGCCCAAACTTCCCTCCGACAAGAGACCCTATGAACGGTCACCCGTGTCATCAAAATCTCCCAGCCTCGACTCGAAATCGACCTTGTTCCCAGACATCTTCTCGGAAGAATTATTTGCTCCAACGAGAAGCTCTCTATCTCCACAAGCCACTAGTCCCCTCACATCACCCAAAATGATTGGTTCCCCCATGTTGCATTCGAAAGAGATTGAGCCTGATCCAGCACAACTTGCGAAAGAGGACCCACTAGCCACACAAGTATGGAAAATGTACGCACGAACGAAAGCTACTTTACCTCACGCGCAGCGGATGGAGAACCTGACGTGGCGGATGATGGCGTTGGCGTTGAAGAAGAAGAAGAGCGAAGATGACGAAGCGGCTGCGAAGGAACGAGAAAAGGAGGAGAATGCCGCGAGAGAGGACGCGGCCGTCCAGGATGCCGGGCAATCTGAACAAGTCCAAACAGCGGAACCAGAAACCTCAAGGCAATCTGACGAGCGAGGTCGACGGATCGACAAAGGGAAAGCGAGGGTTCGAGTAGTTGGATTCGATGGCACGAATCAAGATAGTTTTGATGAGCCTGAGTGCGTCTTTTCGTACCCTTTTCACCTTTCAGTAACCATTAAGCCGTAATCTTCAGTGTTGTTCCTATGGATTGGCGAGCAATGAGCAGGTCAAGATCAAGGATATCAATGGACTGGCGCCCAGCAAGCCGGTCAAGATCACGCCCGCCTGAATCTAGTCAGACATTTGACCAACATGGACTACTCAATATGGTACCATATGATGCACGTTATGCATTCCCCAGTTCTCATGACGGTTTCAAGTCACCCGACAGTGTTAACTTTCTCAAGGGCCCTTCTAAACTTACATTGTCGACGTCACCCAGCATACCTATACCGGGGAGTGGTGCTGGCCCGTCGATGTTGTCCTTGTCCTATGGCCGACGCAGTCCACCGCCCACCTTCAATCATGCGTCTGAATTGCCATCCGTATTCGAAGACCAAGCAGAAGCTGGCACCTCGTTTCCTGAAGCGCGGTTCCTTAACGGCTCTAACTTTGACCCTACCTTGGCTGTAATCAACAATCCTGTCTTTGCACCTTCCTCCCTACCTTCCACTGGTTTACATGGCCTGTCCAGAACACCCTCAACACCGTACGGACATGGACCTCCGGTTGAAGAACGATCGTTCCCCCGACATGTTCGAAAGACTAGCTTCGACCATACTGTTTCTAGGGAAGGTATAATGTCCGGTTTAAGTGGACGACACCAGGTGAACGGCAAGCCATTGCCACCCGAGAACCTCGTTGGTCAGAAACGACGTGCTGAAGCTCCACACTCGGAGAGTATGTTGCGCGCCGACCCATCCATTGTCAACGATGTTCCGTCTCTTTTGCATACCGAACAATTAGAGGAGAGCGGGAGCTCGTTTCCTTCTAGCGCATTCAATTTCTCCTTTCCTCCCTATGAGAATTTATTTTCTCTTCCTTCGGCATCACCTTCTTCACCTGTGGGAAAGCAAACTGACCTTAACAACCCCTATCGTTCCGAACGATCACGGCAGCAGTCGACCTCTGGACAGTCTTCCATCAGCAACCCGGCCTACTCTACATCGGATGCAACCTCGCAAACTCCTATAAACGAGGGTTTGTCAGCTGCCGCAGCGGCAGCTAGTGCGGTCATGGCGGAGGGATATGCTTCCCTTAGTGCTGCTAACTTGACGGGCATGGACGACGGACTTTTTGACTACGGGCAACTGCTCAGTCTGGTCTACCCCGGGCTCGATGTTCGGAATCCATATACCCACGTTGACCCCGCTCAGCTTCTTGCAGGACAAGTTGATAATGGTAGTGGCACGGGGGGTCCGACTAGTAGCGGTGCAGGCATTCTTGGTGGGTTTACCAACTTCCACGCCAGTCCCTCGAGCGATGGCCGGGGCAATGGTGCCGGATCTAGTGCAGATGCGTCGCCTGAGCCTCATAACATCTCGAATGCGTCTACACCGTCGGCGGATGGTGCTTCTAGCTTGCCTGGGCATGCGGTCAATGGGAGGAAATACATACCCTTGAAGCAAGAAGGTGTTCAGAGAAAAATTCCGTTACCTGTAGCCAGCTCTAATTCGCCAGGAGAGCTTCGATCGTTGTCCACTACTCCTGATATCGCAAGTGGGGAGAAGGGTGCGTGTGAAGAAGGGGAACAGCCCCTAACATTATGCACCAATTGCCAAACAACGAACACGCCGTTGTGGAGGAGAGACCCTGAGGGCCAGCCGTTGTGTACGTTACACCACTCTTTCTCATGGGAACTGATGGCTTATCTTTTGATTTTCTCAGGCAATGCTTGTGGTTTGTTTTTCGTAAGTGGCATGGCTCGTATTTTAAGATATATTGATTGATGCGATGGCATAGAAACTACATGGGGTTGTACGCCCGCTGTCTCTCAAAACTGACGTTATCAAGAAGCGGTTCGTCAATAACCATGTCTTGTGTCATTCTGCTGATTTTTGCTGCGAATAAATAGGAATAGGGCGTCGGGCGCGCAAAGCAACTCGCGAAAATCTTCCCTTCCAAAAATTGCTTCATCTACTTCCCGGCCTCGTTC
Source organism: Termitomyces sp. K1Aa (assembly GCA_018221735.1). Classification (NCBI taxonomy): domain Eukaryota; kingdom Fungi; phylum Basidiomycota; class Agaricomycetes; order Agaricales; family Lyophyllaceae; genus Termitomyces; species Termitomyces sp. K1Aa. Next base: position 18,877 of record JABAJX010019816.1, read on the forward strand.
GCATTCAGGCTCTCTACTATCTGGCGTTGGTAGGGGCTCTAGCATAGCAGCTCGGGGTGGTGCGACCATGACTGCAACTTCTGGCACGATGGCTATGAAGCGACAGAGACGGACTTCAACCGGATTGCAAACAGACACATAAACAGTTGGCAGTTCGCAATAATTGTCGCCGAACTGACATATCACTAACCATCACATCTTGGTTGTCCCTACTCACTAGTGGTACTACGGTGTACTTATAACTCACTCTGTTACGAGCATGATACATAGAAGTTATGTAGGTCCATTGATTATAGACTATTTTTGATGTATGGTGGCATGACTTGTGAGAAATATTGAGATTCCTTTGATTTGGTTCAAACTTGTCGTTTGCCCATCCTGGCGTCCTTAATCCGCCAGAATGCTGCTTCCACAGCTCCTATACGATCTGCGCAGCCACCCACCGCATACCCCAAGGGCCTCCAGCCCGTTGCCTCCAACGATGTCGGCGGAAATAGACCGATGAACCGTCGGTTGTCACGCACTGACCTCGATTTCGAGCAAGCCTTACGCGCAGAAGGCACGGTCAAGCTCAAGGAGGGACTGGACGTCAACTCTCTTGGCACAGACCCAAGTCCTTCCGCGATGAACGCGACTCTTGCCTCGCCCACTCCCTCGCGCCAATACACACCTCAGAAGCAACAGCCCCCAACCCCGACTGTCGTTCCACCGACTCCAGTTCCTGGCCCTTCGTCGTCGCAAAGTGGAGCTTCGTCACCCCAGTCGTCTTCCCAGGAGGTGTACTACGATGCAGAAGACACGACATCTACACCAGCCACGACAGAACGACAGACTAATCGCCGTTCCATATATCGGTCCCCAGGAACATCCAGCAGCCCAGACCTGGCAACTCTTCTACGCAAAGCGAAGGAGAAGGGAGGGGTCGTTGGTCCACAGCATAAGAGAGAGAATCAACCAGAGTCTACGCCTCCGCCTCTACCGACTGAACGACCGTCTACCAGCGGACGACAGCGATCTTCCACCACAGTATACTCCAATCCCTCGACACCTCAGTCGACACCACTTGCGAAAGGGAAATACAAGTCTCCTAAACATGAAATGGGTTCGGACTGGATGCTTTCAAGTCCTCGTTCGAAGGAGAATGGTTCAGTCAAGGTGTGTAATTTGCCTGTCATGATCTATCTTAGTCTACACGACATTGATGTTCATCAGGCGCCCAAGTCATCTGTGAGGGCGAAAACAAGTGCCTTTTTGGGTAAATTAATGGGTCAGAGTAGTGGGGCTCAACGGGAACGATCCGTACGGGAAACACTTGATCTCTTCCCTCTGTCACTGAAATTTGATTACAACAGAAAACTGATGCGTCCCTATCGTCAAGACCTACAACACCCCATTACGAAACAACCTCCCTCTTTGACGCCCCACCCGTCCCACCTATACCGATAGAACACCAGCAGCGGACGCCTGTGGGTTCACCCATAGCAGATATCTTCTCCAACTCAAATGCCTCGCGCTCAACTGACACATCTAAGCATTTACCAAACGTAACGACTAGTATGAGGGAGACTGATGTGCCAGACGAGCGATCTATTGTATTTGTGGAGCGGGCGACCAACGAGGATGCAAATACAAAACTTGATCATGCAAATGCCGAAAAAACCAGAAAACGGCGAAGTAGGAGCATCAGTGAAAACGAACTCAAAAGGGCCATGATGACAGCCACATCATCTCAGCCCGCATCAACTCCCGAAAAAAAACCTTCAGTACCGCGTATCGGTGATATATCTTTTACTGGGATCTTAGATGACTTCAAAGGTGAACTTTCTCAACTAGATCCAGCATGTGGTTCGTTGGACCTTCGGGATCCCTCCTCTCGCGCTGGTAAAGCTGCGGGTCGATCAGCTACTGACGGCCCCCATCCGCATTCCAATGTCCGCTCTGAGATCAAAAAGTCGAACTCAGTACCAACACCCCCGGCAACCCCAAGGCTGATGCTACAGATACCATCCCATCAATTTGAGACAGACCCTCCCAAGAAGGATATAACTTCCTCCCCTATCGTTCTTCCGCGTACTACCTCTCTTCAAATGCCACGCCCGACTGCGCGTCCTAATTCCATGACAGGTTCACCACGCAGTACATCGAGGCATGCCTCAAGCCCGCTGCGATCAAGGAACGGGCATATCGCCAACTCACCTGCTGGTAGCTCTCGAGATGCAGCCCGGCTCCGGTCGCTCCATCGCTCAGTAGCATCCAGCTCGGAACCCTCACTCATTCCCAACGGAGAGGATACACATGCATGTGAGATCTGCTTCTACGTGAACTCGAGCGTTGATTGACCGCAACTCTTGTTCACTACATAGTACCTATTCGTAGAGTCTCACAACAAGACCTATCAGTAAACCGATTGTCTACCTCTTATTCGCTCACTCCAGTCGAAGATTCTGTTGAAATGGAGGCCCGCGCGAAGGAGCTTGCCTCTCGGTGTTGGACAGAAGACGAAGATTTCCTACAGAAGGAAAAAATTGCAGAGTGGCTTGGGGGACAGTGCGTACACCATCGTCCTCCAGAGAAGAAATGAAGAAAATGTTACTCACTATCCCTGCAGCGGTCGTATCAATAAATCGGCCCTCCACCACTATGTCGATTTCTTCGACTTCGCAAGCTTGAGACTAGACATGGCTTTCCGGTGAGTTTTAGAGTTAATCTGATTTCTCATAGCTCAAATGTATTCCAGTCGTCTTTGCTCTAAACTCTATCTCAAAGCTGAAACACAGCAAGTGGACCGTATCCTTCAGGAATTCAGTCGCCGCTATTGGGAATGCAATCCGGGCAGCGTTTATGGTAGCGCCAGTAAGAAATCAAATTGTCGACGAGCGTCTTTTTACTAAAGCATTCCCAAAGACATCGTCCACTCTGTCTCCTACTCCCTTCTCCTTCTCAACACTGATCTTCATGTCGCTGATCTATCAACGCGAATGTCTCGCAACCAGTTTGTTCGCAACACTCTAAATGCAATTCATATGTCGCTTCAACCGACCCCTCCAACCAACCTTTCGGTGTCCGATCTTACGTACGATGATTGTAGCAGTCTCCGGGGGCCGCCTCAAGATGGGAGCGAACCTCACATCCCTCCGAAAAGGAGTAATAGCATAACGAGTTGGAATAGCGTGTCCAAAGAAGGAGTGATGGCCCTTCAGAAGGAAGCTAACGGCAGTACGCCGTCGGTGCAAGTGTCTAACGTTCACGAACATCGAACAAGCCTCAACCCAGTTCTCGGCCGGGGATGGGAAACTGACATGGAAAGTCTTCTCAAGGTAAGCCTTGTCTAGTGTCAACAAGAGAGAGAGGGGGGTGTGCTTAAGATTGTGCGCCAGGAAATGTACAACGCCATCAAGAGCCAACAGATATTGCAACCCCTCGCCTCCAGTACCACTCACTCCCCGGCAAGCTTGAATACTGGCGGATTATTGATGCGTAATCGTAGTCTACGTGGCCAGTCTGATAGAGTCACAACGCTGAAGCGAGGCAGTATACGAGGATTGCAGTCGATCCTCGTCGCTCAGGGTGCTAGCCCTTACAGTAGCAACAGCAGCATAGATGGTCGTGTTAGCCCCTCACCTAGCTTCGCTACATCGACCCACGAGGTACGATTACTCCCTTTCAAGTGCTCTCACTTCTATTGACCAACGTGAAGGCTATGTATAATTCAAGCTCTTCCTTCCTCACTCCCACTCTGGGCTTTGCCTCCAATTTGTCTCACACCATCATACGCGAAGCCCAGGAAGATGACGATCGAAGCGCTCATAGCGACGCGTCCGATGATACTACGATTAGTATTAGCGACGAGGAGCTAGCTCTTCTAGGAGCTCCCTGGGCCAAGGAAGGCATACTTTGCAGGAAGCAGTATTGGGAATCTATTGGCAAACGGGCTCGTGACAAGTCATGGATGAATGTGTTTGTCGTCATTCAGCAGGGCGAATTGAATATGTTCACCTTTGGCGATAACTCCAGCGGTGCCACCGGTACTTTTGGAGGTGGTAATTGGCTTGTAAGTTGATAATATGCATCTGTATTGCTACGTTCTTACGACCATTTTAGGCTAATGCTCAACCAGTTGGGAAAGTTCATCTTGCTCATTCTTTGGCCCATTCTCTTCCACCACCGGGATACAACCGACAACGACCTTATTGTATGGTTCTTACCATGGCGAACGGTGCCGTCTATTTCTTTCAGGCAGGCACAGAGGAGCTCGTCAACGAATGGGTCTCAACCTGCAACTACTGGGCTGCGCGGATGAGTAAAGAACCTTTGGCTGGGGGTGTTTCCAACATGGAGTATGGTTGGAACCGTGTGGAAGACACCCCCCATGGCCGTTCTCAGTCCGAAACAGGATCTGTCAAGGATTACAAAGATTACACAGATGTCATGAGCGTTAAAAGCGGACGGAGTGCTCGCAGTAAATTTGGTGGATACGGATCAGCAACTGTCCGAGCAATGCACTCACCGTGGGTTGAGAAAACGACGATCAACGACTGGAAGGCTCCACTTCCTCCGATCGTGTCTAGCGTTCACGATGAAGAAACGCAGCTTGAGGCCCTCAAAAAGCATGTTCTCAGCATGAAAAAGGACTTGGAGAGTCACAACGACTTGCGTGAACCTATGACAGCTTTGGTATGTATACTACTTTTTCTCAGTTTTTGGTCATTGGTTGACGGAGACAACATAGTATCAGCCTAGGTCACCAAATGCAGTTAAGGCTCAGACAAACTGGGAGAAGAAGAGCCAGTGGTTGCTCACCGAGATCGTCAAGTATGAATCTTATATTGATTCATTACAAGTGGCGATGTCACTACGACTGAAAAAGAGGGGAGAGAAAGGTAGGACATTTCTTTCGTGCTCTCTGCTTAGAGTCATCTCAAGAGGTAAACTCTAGCTTTGGAAAGAGCATTGAATGGAACGGTTGCAACCTCCCCAGTTATCAGAGGCAAGTGGAAAGGACCGGAGGGAGATACCATTTGTGAAGAGACGGAACCATTGACACCAGGGCCTTCACAGCAATTTGGCATTCAGCTGCTTCGCAAAGAAACGGCAGAGGACGGGAGGACGGAGAAGTAAGATTTATTTGATGGTGTGCTTAAGCTTTCTTCCGTGCTTTTTTCTAGGATCATATGTACTAGTTTTCTTCGTTACATTTGTTCTTTATCTAATTCGTGGCTCAGAGAACCCGGAGACATAATGATACCCCCTACAATATGTTCGCGTTCTGCTCTGACAGTTGGTCAGCATGGACCGTATTTGGCTGCTGCGATGTGTGCCGCGAGCCCACTGGCATCTGTCTTGGGAGTAAAAATCGATCCACCCTGTTAACAATCAGAGGGAAACCCCAAGTTATCAGGATGATCATCTTACCTGGTCCGGTGCATACCACACCGATCCAACAATATTGTCAGCGTTGGTCCCAAAATGAAAGACTGCTGAGGTCTGTGAACCAAGCCAACTGCTGAACTTCGTCACGCGAGCAGGATCATTAGCATAATCAAGGTAGAACTGAAGATGCTTTGTCCATATTCCCTGTTGAAATCAATGTTTTGTCTATAGGAAAGATTCAACAGTAACGCCATGCCATTACCTTGAAGATTTGCTATCAGACTGGGTGAGGCACTGTATGTTAGAAAAACTCGGAGTAATCGCGCATACCTGATCTTGATTACAGACGGGTCCTCCGGCTATGGCATCGTCACAAGACTCTTTGAGGATGTTGTTGGTAGAAAGATGAGCTATCGTGGCGTCTAGTGTGAGTTCCGCCTGCGTTAGAAGGGACGAATTGCCGGTGGCAGCATAGAGTGCTCCCAAACCCGATGCAATGACACCCTACATAGTACAATGTAGAATGTTTGCACACGGGTGTAAAATATATTTCACCAGATCGCTCACTTGATTATAGGTCCAGGTAGTCTAAATCACGGGTTTGAATAAAAGGCTAAAGCAGATGCAGTCCTGTTACCTGTCCGTTATTCTGGCAGTTATCGAAGTTAAGCCCATCGTTCCATAGATTTTGTGCATTGCGCATTCCACTTCCACTGACTGGAAACGATGTTAGTCTCTCGCAAACAAAAAGGATTCTAAACTTACGCCAGGCCCATGTCTTCCATTCAAAGGTTAACTCATGGATCACATCTGAAATCAAAACAATTGCGAACCTTTAGGGCATTGTCAAGATAGGTATTTCCACCGCCCCTAAGATAGCCCTCGGCTGAGAGCCGTAGAAAGAGTTCATTTGTAATAGCGTTCTTGTATGTGTGGGCAGTCGACCACCAGACTATATGTTCAATGGTCGATGATTTACCATTGTAAGTAGAAAAATGAGATTACCTCCGCCACCACATGTATCATCCCACTGTGCAGCAATAATGTTGTATATTTTACTGGCACTGTTCTGCAAATCTTTCAGCATCAGTGTTTACTTGTCTGTTAATAGAAAGCGAGATATCTCACGATGTATGCACTAAAATCCTGGCCTCGACTACTTTTATAGTCTGCAATCTTCCACAAAGCCAATACAATCCACTATAGCAGGCACGTTAAAATGACCAGATCAATCTGAAATGTTACGCATACTCCAGCATCATCGTTGCTCCCTCCTAGTACACTTTGCCAGTTGGTGTTGCTGTTTAAAGCGGATCGTCCTATAAAGGACGTGTCGGCGACTGTTGAAAATTGATCTGTTCCCGTTGCAAGCATCAGATTGTGGAGGTCCTCAAGGGTGTTCTATTGGATATTCAGTCATTCAAACTTTAGCAGTAGGCTCGGACTCTGTAATTCACCGCATCGGTCCAAAGTGATCCACCGTTGTACTGGCCAGTGCCGGTGTCAAAGTAAGTACTTTGGAGCGTCGAAGCAACAGACTACTTGTGAAGCACTAGTCACTTAAGTTATTCTTGCATACATATCGAGGACGCACCAAGGCGATGTTCAAAGTAGCTTGACATTGTGCTCTCTCCTCTAAGCTGGGGAGAGCCGCCGCTGTGGACAGAATCGTGAACAGGGTGAGTATGGTCCGGGAATTTAACTGCATCAGTGGGTGGAGGGTTTGAGAAATTATGGATCCTGATTTATAGCCTTGCAAGATACTGCGAATGCGTGAAATCGAAGCACTGGAATCACCGAGACTCGTTAGCCATTGGCCCGGAATTCAGCTTTGCTTTGAGAACTTCTTTAATGCAAGAACACGTGGTAGAGGGAAGGTTCAATTTCTTTTCATATACACCATGCACATGGAAGTCAGTTGTAGAAGCAAGATGGAATACACGGAATTGGAACGCACGGTGATAAAGACCAGTTATTGTATCATCAGATGATATATTCAAAGACAAAGCAGTTATTTACTTGATGAAAATCAAGTAAAAGCGACACGCGAAGTCAGGCCATGCCGCAATTTCAAAAGAATTCAATCTTTTCTTCGGAGTGGGAGACTAAGAAAATTCAATTATAATTGTCGCATTGAAGTCAGCTGCCAGTCATCATGCCACCCAGTTGCGTAATCATCAATGATATAACTATTTTGTCCAGTGCTCTTGAGTGGGTCAGAAGGTGGTATCGCGAGGGAGATAACAACATTTTTGGGACAACTATGCTGCAGTTCCGTAAGCTGGAGTGGAAGCTATCTCTTCCGATGATTTCCATACAGGTACCGGAACTGGTGTAGTGAGACATGGCGCAACGAATACTGATGTCGACCATACTGCAGGAATTGTCCTGAAGAATACACATGTCCATATGATGAGGACTAGTACTGGAGAGAACATCAATACTGAATCCGTTGCGACCCTAAAAATACTTACTTGACCAGATCGCTCCAAAGTAATGGAAGAAGGGACTGTCAAGCACTTCCCCTAGTTGTACTGACAGAAGCCCAAAAACACCAGTAGGGAAAATCAAACCCCAATACGCAACTGTAAACGGTATTCTTCGAATTCGCACGACTGCAGATACCGAAATAGCCGATATCGCTGTCCATGCGATACCCATTGCCCATAGGACCCATGCCCCACAGAAGCATGCGGAATAGACGAGGTCGCCCGTAAAAGCGGCATTGGGAAATTTGTTGCCTAGATGCAGCGGAAGAAGTAATGACAAATTCTGGCCAGTTAGGAGAAGCGAGAAGCCGCCCTGGCCTAAAGGCCCCAGTATGATGAAGGCCGAGAGGATGAGAGAGGGATCAGGAGGACCATGTAGGAGCAGACGTGCGAGATAGATTGTAAGTATCATGAAGGCAAGGCAAAGACCCATGACCAGAGCGGTGACAGATACGCCTGTTGTGATAAGGGAATGGTTTATGGAGTGAGTGATGAGCGCATTTGCCAAGAGACCCCCTGTTGACGAAGCGACGATTAGAGTGACTATGGGAAGAACCCAGATACAGGTCATCTGGTTCAATGAGTGCGATTGTGTAACCATCCTGTGATTCGGGTTGGTAAAATCATCAAAGAATAAATCGACCCTTACATGACATAGAGCATGCCAAAGGCACAGATAAACGACAGGACCATGTCTATCCACCAGAATGCCCATAATGTATACAGAAACCCTGTTCCCGCAAACGACCAGGACTGATTAGCTGTAAGAGCACTGTTGATCAACGTTGCAGCGCCCATGGGAAATGTGCCGACAAAAAGACTTTGTGCTGGATGTGATATCATCTTTCTCCACATCTTTAACGGTGGAATAAGTACACCAGAAGAGTTGGCAGATAACGGTCATACCTCTGGGAAGAGCCAATACCGAGCAATTGTCATTGCAGAGATCGCGACAAATAGTACAAGGTTGAGGAAGAAAAAGATAAGAGAGATAACTTCAAGGGCAAGAGACCCTGCGCCGAAGTGAAAACGTGAAGCAAGTGCTGATACGACGCCTGTGCCCATTATTACGGTAAACCAGGCTGGGGTGAAGTTGCTGTGTGGTCATGAAGATTGTATTGGAATAGATTCCATGGGAGGCAAACCTTGCTCACCGTATACATTCCCTGAGACTTTTTCGGTGAGTACAAGTCCTCAACATGATTGATGGTGGTGGTTAAAAAGTCTATTTTTTTGGTCAATGACTCGGAAGAACAGGTACACATATGACGCCATTCATTGTTGAAACTGTTTCCGTATTAGTGTTCGTATCCAGTTTTGTCACTTTGTCGCAGGTACCGGATCTTCTACAACGAGACGCGATGGAATGAAGAGTGGATTAAAGACCTTTTAGCCCGCGATGACGCGGAGATACTAGTATGAGCGCAAAGAGCATTTGGTCCATACGTCATCTTTCCCCGAGATCTCCCACGTGATGCGCACTTTGTTCGCTTCAAGTTCCGGGGCTCGCGACCACCTGCGAATAAGTTCTTTCGTCGCGGGAGAGATTGGAAAGTGACGCGGAGAGGCATCTTCGTATCTCCATTGACTGGTTTGCTGGATATTTCTCTCGGATCACTACTGTCCTCCCGATCTTACAAATTCGGAATGCATTAAAAATTGTGCAGAGGTCTCAAATGATCTCCATACGTCCAGAGCTTGAGGACCACGTTACCGGACCATCGGAAGGAGAAGAAGGATATCAACTGACGTTCTGCTCGACTGTCGGACATCAATGGCATCCCTAATACGCTCCGCATTCTGGCGCAGTGTTTGTAAACATCTTCCAGCCACCAGCGGTGTACGTTCTACGAGGTACATATTTCACCGCTATGTGAGTACAGCTGCTGCAAGCTCGCACACTCATATGCGTCCACCTACGAGTAAATCATCAATACAACCTGGTCAACCTTGTAAAGAACATTTCCGAGCATTTCTTGGTTTTCCTGCTGTGTTTGCTTTCTTTGAGAAGCAGACATCGACCTGGTGAGTCACAGAATTAGTATGAATACTAGGACCCACAGAATGAATGGCTCCACACAGGCAGTATTTGGTAGTCGACCCCGTTACATTAGAAGCAATCATCATAGATTCAGTGCTTGATTACGACGATACAACTGGGAAGGTTTCCACCTCTAATGCCGACTGCATCTTGAAGTTCATTGAGGACAGGGGTATCAAGGTATTGCGCATCCTGTGAGTTCATACTTCCTTGCACATCGACTGACACTAATTGCTACACTCGTAGCGAAACGCACGCTCACGCAGATCATCTATCTGCATCTCACTACCTCAAGGAGAAGCTCCCAGGCGAAGTTCCTCTCTGTATTGGCAAGCGAATCACCCAAGTGCAGAAGACATTTGCTTCTCGATACGGTTTCGATCCTCATCTGCTGAAAGGGGCGTTTGACATCCTCCTTGAAGACGAAGAGGAGTTCAAGCTCGGGAACATATCTTGCAAAGTGATTCATCTACCTGGGCATACGCCAGACCATGTGGGATACATGTTAGGGAAGAATGTTTTCACAGGAGACTCAATATTTCTGGTATGTTGAGAATTTAAAGAGAATCCCTACTAGTTTGCTAACGGTCATTTGTCCAGCCGGACGTAGGGTCTGCACGAGCCGACTTTCCTGGTGGGAATGCGAAAGACCTGTTTAAAGTTAGTATAATACTTGAATGGACTTTACATCAGAAATCTATAGCTATTCTTTATAGTCGATGCAGCGTCTCCTTTCCCTCCCACAAGATTACAAACTCTTCGTTGGACACGACTACCCTCATGGAGACCGACACGACCCTCTCTGCATGGCCACCGTTGACGAGCAAAGACATTTCAATAAACATGGAAAGACGGGGACCACTGAGCAGGAGTTTATCAAGTTCAGGGAGGATAGGGATGCGACACTTGGTGAACCTAGATTACTCCATCCATCTTTGAAGGTGAATATACGCGCTGGCAAGGTACCACCTCCCGATGAGAGTAGATAGATACATGTATCAAGTTTTGAATGAACATTTGTCGTTGTATTATCAATGCTCTCAAGTAAACCTAACGGGGCAACTGGTTGGACTGGCTTGAAAATCACTGAAAGAAGTCTGAAATGGACTCTGAGCTCAGCAGAAACCACGACGGGTTGGTTGGTTGGTTGTGGTTACCGGCAAGGTCCGCGTCGGACGGGTAAGTTGATGATCAAATTTTGGAAACGCTATGTCTTGTCTCGAACCCCTCAACAAAACATCTAGCACTCAGTACTCACCCTGCATTGCACCCAACAGTCAATCAAACTCACTAACAACGTCACCTAGGTGCCAGTGACCCACTGGAACTCGAGTCTAATGCTGCATATTAATAGTCAACAATGGCACGGTTAATGGTTCGACAACAACTGACAGTTACAATTGAACAGGGCATTTATGTGCATGGTATAAGTATGTCTGAAATGATTACAAGCAAGTAGAGGGGTATAGATTGTTGGTTAGGTATGTACGTAGCGATTTCTTGTGTGATATATATATATATGTGATCTCATGGTATCTAAGTGTAGCAACGCAACTGTGCAATATCCAGGCGCATCCGTATCCAGATATATCAAGTCCGAGCAGATAGTGGCAAATCCAGGAGCAAATAGTATATTGTGTTCCGTCGTGACTCGCATGCATGACATTTCAGAGAAGTGTTGACTTAAAGCACACCACATTACTGATGTTATGTCGATTGAGCGGGCGTGGCCTTGTATAGGGACGGACAAGTTAGACGAGGTTGAAGATTGATTTGGAGGGAGCACTTACAACAACGGTGTTGTCACCGGGTCCTGATTTTTTCGCAATTGCCGCCCAGCTAAAGTTTGGATTACTAGCCGGCTTTGACGATGACGGCGTCTTGTTGACCTGAGCGATGTCAAAGAGGTAAGTTTTATTGCATACATTGTATTTTAGTTGAGAGAACTCACGACACTCGTCGAAGCGACGGGTTGTACGGCGCACTGTCCCCGAATTTTCGCTCGGAAATCTTTTAACATATCCATAGAAGCATAACCGGAGCGCTCCTTTATCTTCGGCGCTTTGGCCTTCGCGGCTTTTTTCGCTCGAGCCACCTTAGGAGAGGAGGATGGGCAGATCATCCCGGCCAGCTCCCATCGAGCCTTTGCGTTATCGCAATCGTAAAATTCCGATGAGTCAAGGAAGTATTGTTCTTCATCTTCCTCGTCCTCTTCTTCTTCTCCAGCTGGTTCGGGGCACGTGTCTGGTAAGGTTTGGGAATTCGGTGCGAAATCCCACCTTCGTCGTCGAGAGTGGCGGGAAATAACGGTCCATTCGTTTTCTCCAGGACGGGAGACTTTAAGGGATGGCGGTGTTTCTTCTGGTTGAGCGCAGATCTTGGGTGATGGTGGTGCTTCTTTTGGTTCAGGCTCTGATGGAGCAGTAATGAAATCGCCTTCGGCGGGAAGCTTGTGGTTGACTGAAAATGAGGTCTGTGGACATGTTCAACTACAGTCAAGACAGAAGAAGAGGTAACTCACCTCGAGGACATCCGCCATTTCGGACGTATTGGCTTCCTCTTCAGCGAGCGTGGCTATCCCATCGATACAAGTGGCAACGTCGCCGACAGGAGTGACAGATTCATCTCCCTCGACAGTCTCTGCGATTTCCTTGACCGGCATAGGTTCTTCTTCAGGAACGGACCGTTCCTCAACTTCAGCAGTAGTGACTGTAGCGAGTATGTCCGTTTCATCGACCCCAACGTCGCCTACAGAGGTGAAAGTCTCGCTCTCCTCGCTCCCTTCCTGTTCCTGAATACCGTTCTCTGGATTCTCGACCTCAACCTTTCGAGCAAATTAGATTCGATGGTCAGTCATCCAGAGATGTGCGAACTTACAACAACAGCATCATCACGCCCCGCAACGACGGCCGCCCAGCTCCGCGGATTACTGCGCGATTTGCATGATGGAGCTTTTGTTTCCGGGGCGATGAACTAAAGATGATGGATGAGTGAGTCTTCGGATATTCATGCCATCATGTTGAGAGAGCTCACAGCTTGACTGACAGCCTTGTTGGAAGAAGTTGAAGACGAAGGAGGCGCGCATGCAGGCTGAACAAGACAACCAACGTCAGTTCATGTTATCAACGCCGATAAAGACAGGCAACTCACCATGAGCGCCGCACGCTGTTCCCGGATAACCTCCAGGACCTTGTCAAAGGTTTCCATACTGCTCCGTTTTCTTTGTGCCACAGCCACCTTTTGCTTTTCCGCCTCTTTGCGTACCTTCTCCTCCTGGAAGGCCTTCCATGTCGCAAGGGCTTCCTTGTTGCGTTCTTCCTTTGCAACCTTGGCTTGTGTGTCTGTGGCAGAGGGATCAGGTCGGGGCGCCGTTTCCGTAATAGGCTTAACGTTTCTTGATCGTCGGGGAATGACGTGCCATTCCGGTTCCGGTTCTGGTGTGGGTTCGGGCTCGGAAGTAACAATGATGTCATCGACGGAGATCGGGATTGAACTGAGAGCGTCGCCATCGTGGAACTGATTCCCGGGCGTTGTCTACAGGCTTTGTTGGCGCAATCAAAGAGGTAAAACAACTCGACTGCTCACCTCTGTTGTTTTATTCAACACGCCGACCGAGTCTCCGGTTGTAACATGGTCCATCATCACCAACTCCCCCTCCTCAATCTCTTCGGGATTTCCTTCCTGATCGACTACCTCGTCGACGTCGATAAGTTCGCTCGTCTCCTGAGCCTCTTCGACCTCGGTGGCGACGACGATCTCTTCTGTTACGGTTACGAGAATCGTCTCCTCGTCCACCTCCTTCGCCTTCTCAACGACATTCTTGCCCTTGCCCTTCTTCTTGCCCTTCTTGCCCTTCTTGCCCTTCTTCTTCTTCTTCTTCTTCTCGATTTTCTCCTTTATTTCCTCAACTTCAAGTGAAGGAATCACCTCCTGGTCGTCACAACCCAACCTGAGTGTCAACCCGACAACAAAGACACTGAACACCAAGGTGAGAATTATGACCCAGCAGAACTCTGTCGGCGAAGGGTCTCTAAGCCTTTCAAGAGTAGTTTTTGGGGGGGCAATTGTGATGGTGAGGGGCATGAAATTGGTATGGTTATTGCGGGCGGGGGTAGGAATGAAACCGGTGTCGGAGGTAATGGACTCAGGCAACGAAGCAAGGGCTCTGTCGACGAGCCACGGCGTGTACGGCGCGACCCACGGAACGAGGTCTGTCACTGGTTTAACCCATGGAACGAGGTCTGTCACTGGTTTAACCCATGGAATGAGGTCTGTCACTGGTTTAACCCAGACTGCCATGCTCTTGGTGATCACGTCGTCATTGGTTGGTTTGAGTGACATAACAGCAGTGTTGGTGGTGTTCGCAACTATGCTGGGCCCGCTCTCAGGAACGACGGAGACATTCTTGACCTGGATGACCTTGACTTCCTTCCTCTGAATCCGACGACTCCTTCGACGCTGCGAATAGTTCTCGATTACGCGAACCCAAAACAACACAGACATCAAGAACTTTGTCAGCAAGTCGTCGACTCGGAGCTTGAAGGGTCCAGGTCCGTCATCATCAGGTGAGGTAGCCGAGTTCGTAGGTGGAGGAGGAGGATCTTCTGGGTCTGCGCTGCCACGTCCTTCGACATTATTGTCTTTGGCGGGCTCGCTGTCAGATTCTGTTTCAGTGTCGTCAGGGTCGGGATCACTACCGTCGTCGTCACCGGTGTTGTTGTCATTGTCCTCGGAGCCCGTATCTTCTCCATCCTCGCTCAGATCGGGCTGGTAATTGGAATCATTGTCGTCGCTATGAGCTGAGTCCGCGTTGTCACAAGAGCCACTTCCGTCTCCGGAGGGCAAAGTCTGTGATGGGTCCTCGTTCGTATTTGTGTTGCGACGAGCAATGACGGTTCCTACACAAAGCACGTTAACAAACCACTCTAGGCGAGCTTGAGAAACATCACACGAACCTACAAACACTGCTGACACGCCAAAGATAACGGCGATTTTGAAGATACCAGAAGAAGTCGAAGAATTGGTAGCGGGGAATGGCGCGGTGGGAGTTGGCATGAACTTTGTGGGAGTGGTAGGGGTGGGAGGAGTAGGGGGGACAATAACGCGCTGAACAACAGCGGTCTGCTGGGAAGGAGGAAGAGATGGACTTGGGGCAAAAGCGTGGAAGGCGGTGGTGGCGAGGAGCATGGCGACGCCGGTGAAGGCTTCGATGCCGCTAGAAGGTGTGTCGCCTGTGCGACGAGCTTTGTTGAACAACTTGAGCGAAAATAAACGCATTGTTGCACGATGGAAGATGGTGGGTATGAGGAGAGATGGGTCAACGATCGGGCGGGATGTTTAAGTGTTTTGTTTGGTAGGTTGTCGACTAGTTTGAGTATTTATGATTTGCTTTGCAATTATTGCTATTACAGAGCCCCTGGTTTTCCTTGGGCGGGGCGGATTTTGTGTGCTCGGTGTATTGCAACTCAATGGACTATTGACGCGGCATTATGTCTACCGACGCGTCGCGTCGCTATCTCGTGACCGCGAGTATAACATGGCTGCACAAATTCTAGTCTTTCGAATCGCACAAAAGACCGCCTTTATGATAATGGATCCTGTCTGCCAGATAGACCTGATGACTTACCTATACTTTGCGCCACAGCGGGAATCATGCCCCCACAAATAACATTCCAAGTAAATATATCAATTGCGCCGTTTACCATTGTTATTCACCTCTCATTCAAGCCTCACCTGGCTGGTAAGGGAACTATTGAGGTGTCAACTAAGTAGAATGTATTCGTCTTCATCTAATGGGACGTCTGTGGCTGTAAGTAGAATGTACGTAGTGATACAATGCGAATGTCATGAAGATACAGGAGAGTACTTGATACAACAGAACGATAGAAATCGAATGAAATGCCAATGTCCCTTTCAGAGAAGATAGTCAAATGCCATGTCTCGTAAAAAAGAGATGATGAAGTCAGAGCAACTGCGCGAACCACCGATGTGCCTTCACCTCCGCAATCGTAGCACGAGACTTCGGGTTGGGATCGAGGCACCTTCGCATTAAGTCCAGCGCAGTATCCGAAAGCCTCGACGTGCCTATAACCTCAGCTAAAGAAATCCTCCCGTGAATAGCGTCTTTTACTGTTGGGAACGGAGAAGTGCCAGTGAGGAGGAAAGAGAGAAGAATGCCCAGCGTCCATATCTCTGCGGGTGGGGCTTGATATCGTTTCTTGAGAAGAATCTCGGGTGATGCGTAGGCAGTAGTTCCGTAGAATTGGGTATAATAAGGACGTGGTTCGTTTGGGTCAACTACTGCGGCACTGCCAAAGTCGATAAGTTTGACCTAAGACAACGTGAATACAAGAAGACACGAGAAGAATCTAGGATCCTAACCTTGAGGTCGCGATCAATGACAAGGTTCTCGTCCTTGATGTCGCGATGGGTTATGCCTTGGCTGTCCAAATAATAAACAGCGTCGACCACTTGGGCAAAGACATAGCGTGCCTGTTTCTCCGGAAGTCGCTTGTGTTCTGACTGCTCGATACATTCAAAAAGATCATGCGATTGGCGTCGTGTAAACTCTGGCTGAGGGGATGAATTCGGGCCACGTTTGGGAGAAATCCCAGGGCTAGAATGTAATTTCTGATCATCCAATTGCTTAGTTAGGATGGTGGGAGAGCTGCTAGCAGAACTAGGAAGTGAACCATTCGAGATAGAAGGGGATAACTCTGGGGTCGGAAGGGGAAGGGGAGATGATGAAAGGGAGTGAAGGAAGGGTTTTCGCTGACATTTGGGCCACGGTATACCGTGCAATTCTTGGATCTAGGGAAACTTCAGTTACGCTAGCTATTGGAGGGCAGAAAGAACGTACGAGATAAAAGTAGAGGTTGTCTTCGAAGACGTCGAGGCATTTGACGATGTTTTCATGCTCAATAAAGCTTAACAGCATGATTTCCGTGGGCAGCCTTCCAATCGTCTCGTCCTCCATCCAAGCGTGGTCTGGTACCTTGCTTTTGATGATAAACTTTACTGCGACTTCATAGCCTTCGATGCGATGACGAGCTGTCATAACGAATCCATATCCGCCGGAGCCGAGCTCGTCCTCCAGTTTGTAATGTCGAACGAAATGTGAATTCAATTTGTGTCCGGAGGGAAAATGTGGGGAGTGTAGCGTGGCATCAAGGTTGGGAGGCACGAATAGGCTGGGTCTAATCTTTCCTGTTCTAAACGGGCGTGTATCCAAATTGAGAGGGTTCGATAAAATAACAGAGATGGGTTCTGAATCATCGTACGAGCTATCCCCAGGATGCTCGTAGTCTGAGAAGGACGCGTGTAAATTCGTCGAAGATTCGTAGTCAGGTAAGGATATCACTGGAAACGGTGAAAAAGACGCGTTTTGCTTGCGTGGGGTCGTAGGTTGCTCGAACAGCGCTGGAAGTGGTGAAAAGTCGTCCTCTGACACATACCGCACCTCGTCAATTCCTCCAGGGCTGCAAATTAGAGCACTCTGAGATCCTCTATGATCGAAGAAGGGAGTTTGAAGGGTATCGCTTTCTGTAGGAGACGGGTATCCTCTGAGTGGTGAAGAGTAGTATAAGTTGGACGATGAGAGGGGCGAATCCATGGGCTCTGAAGGCGTATTCGGCACTGGTATGTTCGTAAAGGCAGGGCGGGTTATTCGGTTGTACAAAAGGTAGAGCCAGTACAGTTATATGGGCAACAGCGCTCCACAGCCAAAGCGCGCACAGAGGAGGGTATACAAGCGGGGAATGTATATAACGCCACAGGCAAAACACAAACGCCTTAACATACAGTGGCAGACAAAAAAGGCAAGGAGGGCAGGACCCGGGCAGGCTGCGTGCAGGCTCTGGCGTGGTTGTGACCAAAAGCGTGTCTTGCTCGACCTCGAGTATCCAATTCTGCACAACCACGTGGTCACACTATCTATTGTATTGATATCTCTATCCTAACATACACAACAAGTACATTCACCCTTTCAGCTGGGTACATCGGCTATAGACCACATGTAGTAGACACCTGACACTTGTCAAATCTCCGTCATTGAACGAAAACTAGGTCCAGCTTACCGAGGCTCCTGTAAGGCTTCCATCTCTCCGTCAACTCTTCCATTTCCTTTGGCGTCAAAATCGCTCCTCTGCAAAGTCAGGCAAACGTTTAAGAAAGTCCCGATATCAAGTTTGCCAGATATCCTTACTTGACTTTGTTTTTTCCAGACAGTCTGGCCTTCAGCAGCTCGACAGTAATACCATCCGGCAATGGGACAAGCGTGGAATCCTCGTCGACTCCAGGCTTCCTCAGTGTGTTCTTAATGGAAGGTGTAAACGCTGGAGGCAACGATGGTAAACCATCGGCCATGCCTTCATCTGCAACAGGTGGAACGGAAGAAGAGATGTCCTGTATGGGAGGTTCTTGAGCCTGCACCAAGTTTAAGGAGGAAAGTGCGTTCACCCCAATGACAGGAAGGGTATCAGCATTCGCAGTGGAAGCGAGTACATTTTCTTCTTTCTCAGCGGAAGAGGCAGTTGCGGACTTCTTCTGGCTATGAGGAGTCCAACCCCAGTTGTGCTTCGGTGAATGGAGAGATAAGAACCAGACAGCGAGGCCTCTTTGAACTCCAAGGTCACCTGCCCAGTGTCAGATATGTCATGCGAAGGATCGTCTGATAAACACAGACCAACAGGAAGGATATCAGGACGACGCAACGAGAAAATTGCGAACATATCAACTATCAGACTCAGTCAGGAACATGATTTGAAGACCTTCCATTACTTACCAGTCCACTATATCACCAGACCTAGATCTCAATCAGGCGCTCAATGGAGCGATTATGGACGCACCCTCCCAATGCCCCTGACTTCGATAAGCATCCTTGCTAACTCTTCGTCATCGGCATTTATGAGTTTATCAGTCGTGAGGCGACCGTCCGCGAATCTTTGTGCCAAATCCAATACTGAAGGAGTACGTCGACACTGACATCTAATAGCTCAAGAGGTTACCAACCATATTCAGCCTTTCTCTGGCTCAATCCAGCAGTACGTAGCGTTGCCATGTCAGTTTTGACAATCAACTCTGGACTAGGATAGAAGGATGTCGGTTTCCCGTGCCCCCTGGAGAAGATACATAAGTATCCAAGTATACTTGCGGAGAGAGGGTACGAACGGATAGTCTTCAATCTTCTCGGCAATAGATGGGTCAAACAACCTCACAAACTTGTGATTGACAGAACGAGCAGCGTGCCAGGAAATTTGTTGGCCACTGGCCGCACAAAAACAATAAATAATTTGGCTTGCTACGAAGATACTGGTGTATCTCACATGATAGATGAAGCCAGGGCACTAATAGTTCGAGAAATGACATGGTAAGCAGAAGGACTGACTCTTCAGAGGGTGATGAGGTGTTACCGGAAGGGATGCATCATTTCAAGGTGTTCAAATGGCTTGCACTGCATTTTGCCAAAGAGGTCTTGAAAGCGGTGGTCGACAGAGATGAGGTGGTTCTTTCCTTGCTCAAAAGAGAATGTCAGTGAAGCGGGGACCATTGGTTGGGATTTGTGAGCGAGAGCATTATTGATGGCTTGGATCGATGTTGAGAAAGCTGGTGGTACGGTTTTGATATCCCGAGGTGGTGTTGTCCTGGCTACACGAGCACGTTTCTTGGTGCCAGCCTTTGTCCACAACTCGGTCTGGAAGCACACAGTCTCCTCTTCCTCGCTTTAGAAGTTTTTGGAGGACGCGGCATTTGATAACATAACATGATATACTCTTGCTTGCAAAGCTCATGATTCGGCATCACATGAGACCGAGCACTTGGCCTCAGTGGCGTTTGTTCCGGCGCAGGCTTACCACTGATTCTTATCGACCACCACCAAGACCACTCCATAAACCTCACATCATGTCCGCTAATTCTAGTATGTTCCCTATAGTATGGTATGACTACCCATACTTACAGCCAGCATCTCTCAGGATACATCGTCGTATTCAAGGAAGGTGTCACAAAGGATCAAGTCGACAAGTATGCTGAAGAAGTGAATAAGAACGGTACTGCTGGAGCCTCTGAGTCCTCTCCCTATTCTAAACTGCTCTTCTAGGCGGACAGGTCACGAACAGATACGATTCAGTTCTGAATGTGAGGGCTCCTATTCTCGTCCAGCATACTCTCATACTCAATCCGCACAATTTTAGGGCTTTGCTGCCCATCTCCCCGAGAGTTATTTCCAGAATCTTCAAGGAGACGATGCCATTGACTACATAGGTACGTACTGCCCTCTTCATCGGCTGATCGTACACTGTTCGAATGATTATCCGTCCACAGAACCAGATGGCGTAGTCACAATCAATTAAGCCGTCTCGAATCCGCCATACCAATCCATGTTAGCTGCTATCGTGTATGCTATCATGTATGTAAGTAGATATATTGTTGTACCAACGGATGTATATGTTTTCGATTTCTTGAATTATACACTAACGATGCAAGATGTGGGTGGTGCAGCGTAATATCAACTGGGGGTGTCCTGCGGAACTCCTGTGTAAGTGGCGCCTGATGGAGACATCCTGATACATACCAGCCAACTTCACCTCGACAAGACTAGTTGCACTCACGACATTGTTCAAATAGGAGATGATGTTACACAAATGACAAATACGAGCACGTCCGGTATAGTGGATGGTATGTTGGATAGATATGCATCAAAATGTTGTAGCTAATTGATCGTGATTCAAATAATCAAGTGCAGGCAACTAGAGTCCAACCAAATCTAAGCAATAGTCCAAATATAGAGAGAATAACGATGCATCGAAGAAGAAATGGAAATCTAAGAAAGATGAACTTTTGATGAAGAGACATTCATATCGTTCCATGCCAGCACGAACTTGGGATTTTCCAAGGATTTGCCCCCTACCAAGACCCATCGCTCAACGACGCACGAAACCGAACGGTGAGACTGACTCGTCAGCCAGCCCCACCAGCTCGAGATGGATCCCGAGTGCTACTCGTCAGCAGCACTCGAGAGCCGCCTCGAGCCCGATCCCGATCACGCCGCCTTGCTGAGGTCCCCGCCCTCCTTGTTCACTCCACCATCGACTTTTTGCTTCCTGATTTGGACAGACCGGGTGGTCGTGGTCTGGGGTGAAAATATTAGACTCGATATCAGTGATCCAACTGCGGGAACTTACGACAATAGCATTATCACTCCCAACGGGCCCTCCAGCGATGGCTGCCCAGCTCTGCGGATTATGCTTCATTGTCGATTTCGACGATGGAGAAACAATCAATGGGTGGGTATCAGACTGAAGAAGATGAATGAGTAAGTCTTTATGCATCGTCTCCAAGTTAAGAGAACTCACTTTATTGACAGTTTGTGCCCCGCTCTTGCTGGAAAGTACGGAATTTGACAAAGGCGCGCATGCAGGCTGAACAAGACGACCGACGTCAGCTCATGATATCACCAACTAGAAGAACATGCAACGCACCTGTTTATCACCGCCTTTTAATTCGACCATGAGCGTCGCACGCTGTTCTTGGATAGTCTCCATAACCTTTTGCAACGAGTTGCGACCATGCTTTCCATTTTCCTTTGTCGCTTCCATCTCGGGCTGGGGTTCTACTGCCGGTACGGCCTCACGCGCACTTTTGGTTTTTCTCGATCGTCGGGTGACGACGTTCCATCCCACTTCGGATTCGGCTTTCGGTGTGATCGCGATTTTCTTAGGCTCCGCCTCGCGTTTGGTTTCAGAAGGTGCGCGTGAAGGAATCGCCATGGTGTCGTCAGTGCAGATTGGGACGGTCTGGGTTGAGAGGAGAGTCACAATCTGTGAAGTGGGGAAAACGAGCGGACTATTCACCTTGGCTGTTCCATCCACCTCTTTGGCTCCCTCTGTCCTCGCTTTGCAGCTTTCGGGCTCTGCATTGACAAATTCCCCAACGGCAGACCCAGGCTCGTCGGAGTCTATCGTCATCTCTATAATCTCTCCCTCTTCTACCTCGGAAACCTCCACGATCTCTCCCTCTTCCACCTCTGGAATTTCCACGCCCTCGACTTCTTCCTTGACCACCTCATCAATATCCCCGCTGGTCTTCTCAGCGTCCTGTTCCGCCTTGCCAACCTCTCTCTCTTCTGCCATATGAACCTCCACCTCCTCAGTCTTCTCAACCTTCTTTCCCTTTCCCTTCTTTCCCTTCTTCTTCTTCTTTCCGTTGTCATCGTCCTCCTCCTTCCTCTGCTCCACAACCTCAACTTCAACCTCCCGATTGCCACCACCATCCAACCTAAGTGTCACCGCTGCCAAAACACACATCAATGCAAAGAGAATGGCCATAGCCCAGCAAACCTCCGTCGGCGATGGGTCCATGAGTCTATCGAAGAACCTCTTGAAAATATTCTTTCCAGAGACGGAGGAAATTGTAGAAGTGGGGGTGGTAGGGGTGGGAATCCTATAACTCGACGGCTTCAAAGCCGCGTGATTGACGGCGGGGATGGGAGCGGGACCGTTGGTGGATGCCAGGGCCCTCTCGACGAGCCACGGCGTATACGGAGCGACCCACGGAACGAGGTCTGTAAACGGTTTGACCCATGGAACGAGCTCTGTCGCTGGTTGAACCCAGACCGCCACGCTCTTGGTGATCACGTCTTCATTGATTGGTTCAAGTGACATAACGGTGGTGGTGTTCGCAACTATGCTGGGCCCGCTCTCAGGAACGACGGAGACATTCTTAACCTGGATGACCTTGGCTTCCTTCCTTTGAATCCGACGACTCCGTCGACGATGCAAATACTTCTCAATCACACGAACCCAGAACATCACAGACATTAAGAACTTCATCAACGAGTCGTCGAGTTTGAAGGGTCTAGGTCCGTCATCAGGTAAGGTAGTAGCCGAGTTCCCAGGTGGAGGAGGAGGATCTTCCGGATCTGCGCTGCCGCGTCCTTTGACATTATTGTCTTTGGCGGGCTCGCTGTCAGATTCCGTTCCAGTGTCGTCAGGGTCGGGATCACTACCGTCGTCGTCACTGGTGTTGTCATTGTCCTCGGAGCCCGTATCTTCTCCCTCGCTCAGATCGGGCTGGTAATCAGAATCGTCGTCGTCACTATGAGCTGAGTCCATGTTGTCACAAGAGCCACTTCCGTCTCCGGAGGGCAAAGTCTGTGATGGGTCCTCGTCCGTATTTGTGATGCGACGAGCAACGGCGGTTCCTACACAAAGCATGTTAACAAACCACTCTAGGCGAGCTTGAGAAACATCACACGAACCTACAAACGCTGCTGACACGCCAAAGACAACGGCGATTTTGAAGATACCAGAAGAAGTCGAAGGATTGGTGGCGGGGAATGGCGCGGTGGGAGTTGCCATGAACTTTGTGGGAATGGTAGGGGTGGGAGGAGTAGGGGGGACAATAACGCGCTGAACAACAGCGGTCTGCTGGGAAGGAGGAAGAGATGGGCTTGGGGCAAAAGCGTGGAAGGCAGTGGTGGCTAGGAGCATGGCGACGCCGGTGAAGGCTTCGATGCCGCCAGAAGGTATGTCGCCTGCACGACGAGCTTTAATGAAAGATTTCCAAGAAAATAAACGCATCTTGCACGGGGCAGGTGATGGGAGTTCGAGAGAAGTGTTTGTGGATTACGAGGTGTTTTGGTGTTGGATTTGTTTGGTGAGTACAAACTGAAATTCATGAACCTGGCATGCTTTTGGTTGTTTTCTTGTCTTTTTCATTCTTGAGCGTATATATTTTCGTGCATTTTGGATTAAGCAGATGTCTCCTTATCTTTTAATACGATGGACTACACGTTCAGTCCTGAGTGGGGAACGTTCAACGCGTCGCGTCGCGTGTGATCGTGATGTCAATGTCACGTGGTGCATAAAACGCGAACCTGATAATACTCACTGGCGCCACGGCGTCATACTCAAGTACATACCTGATGTCCTTCTCATACACCTCAATTGAGGACGCATTGCCGCCATTAATATGTCTCGCAAAGAATTGTGACATATCTACTGGGATGCGCCACAGTTCCACTCGAACCAACTAAATATCAAGTTGATACTACTATTACTATGCTATCACGAGATTATAAATCAATCCTCTCATTCAACTATTCTAAGCCCTCAGAGATTGATTTAGAGACTAAATACCATCGCCAATACTACCCCTCATGTGGTCCAGATCCGTAACAACATCATCGCCTTTTTCAAAAATACTCCGATCATAGACCACAAACACCGTGTGCGTAGCTACGAATATCCACACAAGGAACGTCGCAACAGCGTATATCGCTCCCAAAACGCGGAAGAAACTCGAATCGAATATCGTCGAGAAGCTAATTGTTAAATTTGCAAAGACACCCTGGATGACCCAGGGGTTGGTAAAGTAAGTATTAGCAGGAACTTAGTAGTAGGTGAAATGTACATACATTAGGAAAAACAAGCCCCCAGAATGTAAGCGCAAACGGTATACGACTCTGGCGCAGCGTATCACGTATCCCAAGCAACGCAAAAAATATACACATCACCGCAAGAGACCACAAAATAAACGCCACACATACACAACCAACATATATCACCTCCCCTGTCTCTTTCGATCCCAAAAAACGCGAACTCCCACCTTCAAACGGAAACGGCAACAACATCCTAAAATTCCTCCCTATCAATAAAAACGCAATCCCCGACTGGGCTGTAGGCCCAAGTGGCAGGAACACCGAGAGTATTTTCGGTCCTGGGGGAAGACCGTAGATCATTAGACGGTAGATGTATATTGTGATTATCATTAATGCGAGTGTAAGACCAATGGTAACGAGGAAGACGGTGGTGGTGGTTGTTATGAGTGCGTGAAGTGGTGAATAAATGTAGATCGCTCTGGAAAGGATACCGCCGGCAGAAGCGGCGACGATTAATGTGACGACCGGGAGAAGCCAGATGGCTGTCATTTGTTGGAGGGTGTGGGTATGTATTGTAAACCTACTTACAATCTCATGAGAGGGAGGCAGTGAAAGATGAGGGACGCACATGATATGAACTACGCCCCAGCAGCAGAAGGCAGATATGAGGACGTCAATCCACCATACTGCCCAGATCAAGTAAAGAAAGCGAGCTCCGCCAAAGTCGTAAGAAATGTTTATGACGTCGACAGAGACGTTGATCAGGGTTGTGATGCCCATTGGGAAGCAGCACGCGTATAAGCTCTGTGTGGGGTGATGAAGCATCTGGGGCCATGTGTGCGGGTATATGGTATATCGCGCAACAGAAAGTGACAAGAGAACGACAAAAAGAAGGAGGTTGAGAAAGAAGAAAAAGAGACAGAGAATCCTCATTAGTTGGGTATCACGTCCATATGGGAATGAAGAGAAGAGGATGCTGATTGCGCCAGTTCCTAGTGGTCATTCGGGTTGGGTTAGAATATCTATCCTATGCAGTGGTTGGACAGCTCACCCATTGTGGCCGCAAACCATGTCGGAGAGAAGTGCCTAGATGGGAATGGATCATGAGGACAAAACAAAGCATAGGGCGTACTGACTGGATGATGTGCTGGGCAGAGTGCTGGACGTGTCTATTGCCAGTCGACGCAGGCATCGTGGCCTGTGTTCCAAATATAGAACACTGGACTCTAGTATAAGAATTGTCCATGTCCGATGATCTCTTTCTCTGTCAACATGGGCGTTTTCGCATTTTTCTCGTATTCGACTTCGCGGTCAGTCGAGGTCGCTGAGGAGAAAACCAAGGCCACTACAAACATTCCAACTATTGTAGTTTCAACGCCGTCGACAATCATCAAACCGCCTTCTGCCCGACCAACACCTTCCCGCCGCTTTTCCCTCCCATTTACCCGCGAGCATCAGAAAAAATCTAACGTCTTTAAACGCACACACATCTACAACGCCGACAAACGCGCAAAAAAATCTGCTCTTATCGTCCGCGAACTCATCGTCGGCCCAAGTACCGCTGCACATGCCCGTCCTCAGCTCAGCCAGCTCAAGTCCCAGCTCATGCAACCCAAGACCGCAAACAAAGTAATCACACACCTCCGTGCACTCCCCGTTTCAGACGGTACCCAAATACCCATTCATGCCGTATGCCTCGCCCATCCAGACGCAGAAGTCCAGAAGCTGCATTTCTCCGCTCAGGATAAGAAGGTATCTTTTGCGGACGGGCTCATCTCCCTCGACGAAGTATCATCGATGTTCAACGATATGAACATTGTGAGTCTGCTTAGTTCACCGAGTCTGGGAATCGGAGAGCCGGGTGATGGCCCTGGCCTTTTAGCGGGTGCTGTTCCGACGGCAGAGACAGTCTTGAAAGGCTTCGAGCAGCTCACGCCTCAGTTGATGGCTATCGGGTATGCAGTGGGCAGGTCAGTGCTTGTCGACCATACAGGTAGGTGTTTAAATTCTCTTTTGGAGCCCAGTATACTAATTAAATGCAAAGGCGTGTACCCGCCCACAGACCGAATGAGCGTGCTCACCTGTACGTACCATCACATTACAGCTTAAATCTTCTTTCAATTCTTTGAATCAGACTGGTGGGGCCTCGAACTCCTCCTTCCGCCTCCATCATTGAAAAACCTCGCCGTAAGTCTCTCCTCACCGCACATCTCTACTATCAACCACCAACCCAACTACAGTCCGCACACTCTATCTCCGGTACTATAATCAACTTCCTCTCCGCCCTCGCTCTTATCAACAACGGCGTCCGCGAAATCCTCCCTTTCATCCGCTACATTGGCCAATTTATCGATTTTGAATTCAACCAGATCACTCAGCACGATGAAGGGAAGGGTGTAGTGTGTGCTTCGACGTGGATTATGCCCGCTGCGTTGGCGCGTGATTCTATCTCCACATTAAACACTTGTAGCTAACGTTACATGCATAGGTTGCAAGACCATGGGACTTTCCCCCACCACCCCCCGCCACCACTCCACTGCCTTCCTCAACGAAGCCCGCTGAACTCGAATCACCTCTCCCAACAAAGCCCTCCGAACCCGAAATACCTCTCCCAACTAAGCCCGTTGAACCTGAATTACCTCCCCCAGCGACACCCGTCCCCGTATCAATGATCCCCCCTTCCCTGTCAACAATGGCGGATAACTTCATAGGAGCTTACAAGGACTCTGTCACGTTCCAGCCGGAGGTGGCTGCCTCGTCCAGGGTTTAGTACGCGTCTTCGTTTCCCTCTTGTCCGTCGACGATTTTTTCTGTTACGAATCTCGCACGACACAACTTCTCTCCCTTTTCCCGTGTTCACGACCATTACGATTTTCAACGAACATTGCATTGTAAATCATCAGTATCATGAAGCCCACAGATACCCCGCATTTTCCCTCCCCTTTTATAATTCAAATACCTCGGCATTGTTACGATTCGGAAATATTACATACATACATACTATGTACATCACACATATTTGTACGTACATTTGAGCAGGCCAATGTTCTGCACTTATGCGCACGTCACACATCGAAACAAATTCGTGTATTCAGCCGTGATTTTAAATGCGGGTCGATCTCAATCGCCCTCATATAAAGGTTTTTTACCATCTCAAAGAAAGGATGAAATCTAGTCATCTACCAACTAAAAGTATACTGGGTGACACAAGCTTGGGTTGCCATAACGTCATGCACCGACAATGAATGACGAAGTCGGCCAGAACAGATCTAAAACGACTGGTTTGAGTATTTTGAACGTTGAACTGACAACTTGAACTTGGATCGATGGCTTATTGAATATTCGTAACTCGTCAGTCTCGGAGCGCCTTGAGCTGAAAGCCCTGTACATAAAATTTTCCGATTTCCGAACACAGATCCAGGGTTCGACCACTATACCAATTAAAATGAGAGATAGAATACGTGGGCAAGACTACATAGGGTATAACTGACTACAGTCAAAGTTCCTATAGTGTAAAAAGTGGCGTCATCCGATTCAGGCAGCATGGTCAAGCCGTCTTCGACTGTCTTCTGGGTACATGAATAGTGCTTCAAACTCCTCAGCCGAACCCCCTATAACTCCAAAGGCTGATTGCATGGTTCGACCCAAGGATTCGAGTTCTTCAGTCACACCTTTCATAGTGAGCGCATACGCAAAGAAAAGAAGTTGCCTGGAAGCCTTGACGTCCCGAGTTCTTACAACGTCAAGCCTTCGTATCGCATTCACCTGGAATTCCCGCATCGGTCAGATGAGGTAGGTTGTTACAAAGACAGGGGTCATTGCATACCAATCGTTGTCTGGATTCTTCCACAGGAGGAAGGTAAGGCGGAAGTGGAGCCTTCAATCGGAACGCAGAAGCGAGTGTGGAGAGGCTGAGAAGTATATTCCCAACCATCTCGTGCCGTTCCTTGTTCACAGGGATGATGAAATCTTGTCGCACGCTCTGTGATACTACAGTCAGCACCCATCGTGACCGCTCACTACTACATATGGCGACTCACCGTATACCTGTAATACCACATATCACGAGTCACTATCAGTGCGGACCTCGAGATGTGATCTGACTGACCATTCTTCCCGTGTGGTTACACAGCGCATACTGTGGAGCCTGTCCAGGATGGTTTGGAGGCTCGTCAAAATTCCCCGATACAAGAGTATCGGGAAAGGACCCTTGAGACGTGGTTCATGCTGTGTCTGGGCCAGAAGTCCTTGAAGCTCAATCAGCTTAATCTGTAAATGGAGCTCCCTTGATGTAAAATTCAATGAGCTTCTGATGAGAAGTTAGCAATGAGAACTTACATCGACATGAATTCCTTGATGGAGTTACTAAGTTTTTTGGACTGGGATGGTGAAGTGATAAAGGTTGCTGCCATTTCAGTCCCATCGCCATTGTTCTCTGCTTGATATTCAGGGACAAACAAGTTTGACGCCACCAGGTGCCTATACAGCCAGCCGATATTTAGGCAGAACCTGCGACAATCATCAGGTGCTCTACCAAGACAAACAATAGAGCCGTCACTTACTCTCCGAGTGCCTTGCCTAGTTCCCTTCTTGCCTCAGCTGGCCACCAAAATCGTGAAATAAAAGCTGCCCAAATAACGCCTGCTGTCACAGCTAAAGCTCGGTCCGCTGCAACATGGGCTACAGATAGATCTCTGCGGCGAAGATTATAACTGCCGAGAGATAAATATCAATCAGTAGAAGCGTCTATAATTGCACTTACCAGTAAAGACAGGTCAAGTTGTATGTAAGAAGTACAAAGCGAGATGCAGATAAATACTCGGGTCGAGCCACAGCATAATAAAAGCATGGTAAGGAGAAAATGAACCCAAAAATGGCAAGGACGGCAGGGTTTTCAGAGTAGAGAGTGAAGATACCAGCCGCAACGACAGCACCGAATCTGTTGAAAGATCGGAAGAAGTCCTTTGCATCGTTTGAATCAGACATACAATGTACCCAAAACACGTTGAAGACCCAAATAATCGGTCTTCAAGTCCCAAATCAGCTTGAATTACAATTGGTCTGGAGATTTTATGGCAACTCACAGCACCGATAGTTGGCGACATTACTGCGAAGAACTGAAGATAAGCCGATATACATCAGCATCAATGGATATGTGATGCGCCGTGACTCACTGAAATCAATGCCCAATCACCCCAGTACTTTACAAAGAATGGTCGAGTAGCGTCATAGAAGGCAGGGGTTGCCAAAATGGCTATAGACATTCCGACCTTGAAAGCATACTTTGTGTCCCTTTCAGTCAATCGATGACCAAACTTCCAAACTGCCTGTTTAACACGTCCTATCATGCTCAATTCATTGCTGGATGGCATTTGCATTGTATTCGGAGCATGTGGGCGTACTTTGGGGAAGGAGGGCACGGGACGACGAATATCTGGTAGAATATATGAAGCTACCAGAACACAACCTACTTCAATCAATGCATCAACAAAAGGCGTAGGTACCTACACAATGTGCGCTTGAGGCCATGCTTCTGTCGCCTTGGTACAGTTGACGAACGAGATAAACGATTGCGGATGTCACAGTAGATTCGTTGCCACCAGTGCCCGCGGCTTATACAATCCTGTTCGTACCGATAGATTCGCCCCATTGCATCAATAAGAGATACAACCTCTCGAGCAAATTCTTGCAGAGTGAAGATGAAGCTGGAGGAGTTCTGTTAGTTGAAATGGGCAACAAATCCACAGGATACCATACAAATAAACCAGGAAGACTTGCTCATTGTCGGACACTACTGCGCTGTCCAAATCTTCACCTCTGAACGAACAGACACTCGTACTGTTATCCAGGAAACTTGATACAGAACGTGGCCGTGGACTCGAACCTACAGGAGGTCCGTCGCTTCTTCGGTACCAACGTAAAAGCGCATGATTTGAAGTGCTCTCAAATCTCACTAGTGCCTGCTCAATCGCATCGACTAGTTCAAGAAAATCATCCTGCTTGAATATCGACCCATTTTTCCGTCGTCGTGATTTAGATTGTTCGAACCCTTCCCGTAAACGTTTAAGGGACGTGATGCATACACCCTTTAGTGTATCAGATAAAGTAGGAATCGAGTAGAAACAGAAACGTACAGATAACGCTTTTAGTGGTGGACCCAAATCGTCAACTAGGTCGCCAAACATGACGGCCGCGGCCTTCAACATTGCCGTTTCCTCGTCATCGTCTATCGATGCCGATAGATCGACCCCCACCGAATGTTTGGAGTTTCCTTTGTACTTCCTTCGACGATTGTGCACCACACCTGCCTTTGTCAACTCATACTGAAGCCTCGTCCCACTCCGTAAACCATTCAGATGCTGACCAAGCCTATTCAGGCTATCAACCGCATCTTCGTATGCCCACTTTCCTGTGTCCTCAAGCAGAGCACCAGCGGGGTTTCCACGCCAGAACCACTCGGTACGTGCCTCTAAAATCGACCTTTTGAGGCTCGTGAAGCTACTTTGATGATTTTCCACTGCACGTTGCATTTTATCAAGATGTGCTTGGTTGTGTACACCTCCCTCGAGAAGAAAGGTATTTGTAAGCATAGAAAGGACGGTCGAAAAGGAGTCAAGGGTCTTGGTCATGTTAGTTTGTAAGTTGTTGATGGCAGACTGCGGCCAGATGAGATAGCAGACAACATTCGATACAAGGGACCCGCAGATGACGATGGTTGAGACTTGGAGAAGAGTAGGCAGTCCACCTTCTTTCACAAGGCTGGGGACAAGTCAGTTTTGGTGTGTCAAATGGAGGCAGAACATACACGACTGAGATTATAATTGTTGCCATGCTGCATGCTGTATCGCGCTCGTTTAAAGGTAATCAAAGAGTAAACACACTACTAACCAGTATTGAATGAAGGGTTTGCCTAGTAGAGACCTCAACGATAATATTGAACACCTAAGCGTGTAGAGAACCTACCATCCAGACTTTGAACCAGGAAACGATGCTCATACTCACTCCGATCCACAGTATTGCAACAAGATTACCCAGCCATTCCCACCCAGGACTTAGCTCAAGCCACCAGAACATATTCATGGAGGATAGGCACACAAAGGCAGCGTAGAGCAGACCCATAAGACAATATATATTGGCTTCGATCATTCCTCCTCTGGTTTTGGCAGGGTTATAATAAACAGCACTATTGGCAAAGATGAGGTGGACCCAAACTGGACAGAAAGTAAAAAGTAACGCTGACATCGTTGCGGCCATATGCCCACTTGGAAACGGTTCACGAGGCCCAGGACCATTGTCCATACCGGCGTACGAAGTAATTTTGCTAAGAACATTTGCAAGGAAGGGATTGAATGTGAAAAGCGACGCGATAAAGTAGGCAATGGCACATTTGAGGACATTACGATACAAGATTGGGATATTGGGTGTTCGTTGAAAAGAATACCATGGAACAGGAGGTGATTCGGGGGGTAAAAGTGGTTCGCTTTCTTCTGAGTCCGAGTCTGAAGAGTTGTAGTCGTCATTGTTCGCAATTGATGACGCGCCGCTAGGAAGCCTCGGTGTACTTTGTTCACCTCCACCCGTGACTGTATGGACATTAATGAAGGGATCAATCATACTTGAGGGAGATGTTGTGAGGTTTGATATTAAACTGTGGCTTTTCCTGCTGGAAATTGGATGGCTCAGAATCGATGGCCTTCGCCCTTCTGGAGTTGCGGGAGTCATGGGAAGCTGACCCTCATTTTCCATCAGCTGTCCAAAAAGCGACCATCGATGATCAAGCTCTGGGGTGCCCATTTGTAGACTGCTCAGTCCAGATACGACACGGGGATTTGTAGCGCGTCTTCTAGTCGTTAGGAGACTTGGTGATAAGCGACTGGAAGGGATCGGTCTAGAGCGCGGTACACTGTTAGAAAGGCCAAGAGTATTCAACGTAAGATGAGGAGTAGCTTGTTCTTCTCCAAGGAAGTGGTCGAGAGAACCAACGAAAAAGCTACTCCCTCCATCAAGTCTCGTCTCCAATTGACTGATCTCTGAGTCTTGAGAAGGGAGCCGAGCATCGGGAAAGGCTGTCTTCTGAGTCGGCGTTGTAATAGAATTTGGCATAATGAAACGTCAAGCAGTTGTGCCCCAATGCGCGGGGACTTCAAGCTCCACGGGCTGGCGTTCTCGGGGTATCAGATGCAAAGGTATGAAGAGTGTAGCTATAGACAATCAAGATTAATCAAGCTTTAAAGCTTTAAGCAAGATCGAGTGTTGCATCACATCAAGTTGCCATAACGGGCATCATTTTTTTCTACATACACCCCGCGCAGGAAAAAAAAAAGTTGCCAATATATTCAATCTGAGTAACACGCCGGTGCAACTGCTTCATATTATATCTTCTCAGCTTCCCTTGATGTCAACATAACGTAAAGTTTTGCTTTCCTGATTACAAAATAGTCACACATATCCGCCTCCCAGCTCGTTTGATTGTAGCCACTGGCAAAGTTTAGATTGAACCGATGCAAGATGGAAAATGCCACCATCCTCAGTTCCTGCATGGCCAACCTCTTACCAATACAATCTGCAGGTCCAAAGGAGAAAGGAATGAAAGCCGCCGTGTTGTGAATGACGTAATCACGGTTTCCAAAGAGCTCTGGTTCAAGAGCGATTTGTCTCTCTTCGGTCATCCAACGTTCGGGGATAAACTTCTCAGGCAAAGGAGAAAAGTTTCGTGCATCTCTTTGCAGAGTGTAATTGTGAACGTTAGTCGTAGTTCCTTCGGGGATATAACTAGACAAGGAAGTCAGTCGACGGAGTCAAGAAAGTCGCATGCAAGAAGACTTGCTGTGGTCCGAGCATGAAGCCACCACCTCCAATCAGAGGCGATCGCATACTCCCACTTAACAAGGGAGGAATCAGACGGAGCGTCTCGTTACTGGACCAGTCATCGTAAGAGAGAAATCATGGTATGTAGCTTAGGCATAATGTTGACTCACATCGCTGCAGTGAGATACGAGAGACGGGCCAACTCTCCAACGTTATCCGCGGACAAACCAGAATTGTCAATCTCGGCTTGAAGGCGAGCATATGTGACAGGATTGCAAATAAGGTAATGAAACAGGCTCGACAGTGCGGGAGAAATCGTGTCCGAGCCAGCTACAATCATAAGAGATGCATCGTTTGCTACTTGGTTTACGTGCGGTGGTGTGGTGTCGATACCGCTTTCGTCTCTCTACAGAAAAGCAATTGATATCCAAGCTGATTATTTAAATAAACAGGGGCAATCGCACCAAGTGGTAAATCAAGTCTTTTGTGGAAGATCCATTTTTGAGCCGCCTTATGACACGTTGGCGAGCAAATTCCCTGAATTCCTTCATCTTTCTGGCTGCACCCGGCATTTGGTTGGAAAAATCAGCCAGCCATGGAAGAATGCTCATCACTAGTCCGATGCTGGAGTAAAGGTTGAGACAGACAAAGAGTCAGTTCACATGGTGAGAATAATTACGGCTGCGCATTTTCCATGATATCCCATAGTCCAGACGAATCCTGGTTTTGCATCATCTCTACGTCGTCTCCGAATCTTAACCGTGGTCAGCGCGGGTGTGAGTATCCGAACCAAGCACTTACACCATGTCATTCATAAGGTCATATCTATTTAAAACTTGATAATGAAAACTAACAGGGAGCTCATGTGAAAGGGTACATACGCAAACCAGCTTATCCATTTCGCCAAGTCAATTGTTTGCCCAGAACGTGCTGCGAGACAATCCACTAGCTGATCCAGACGCTTATGTATAATTGGCTCGTACGACCGCAAAGATTCAGGGGTAAAACCTCTGCTCCAAATTCGACGAAGCCGTGCGTGAGCTCGAGGGTCCCGTAAACCTATAAGTGACCGGAACTCCTTTTGATTTGCAAATTGGCCGTCCCAGTCTGGAAGGTCAGAGTCATTTCTGGGAACAAATGGCCTAAAGGTTCGAACTAACAGCTTGCCTTTGGCATACCACCTGCACCCATCATAGGGGCGATTACATCCGGTGTACAGAATGACAATTCGTTTGGACCTAATCCGAGCCCGAAGTAAGTTGGCAGCGCTAAGATGATGGATGAACGTATGTTCACCTATTCTTACGACATCCCCGTAGTGTCGGTGTAATCGGCTGTAGTAGTGATGTTGCTTTCCTCCCCAAGCCACGTAGGCGAACCAGACTTTTGAGATTTTGCAGACAAGTGGACCAGAATATTTTGCAAGAGGATGGAAGGGAGAGATGCGGTATGCTACCGTACAGAGAATGAGACTAGCCACGTAAATAGACCATGCCGTTAAAGCAGCCCCAGTAGTGCGTGAAAGGTGAGAGGTCAATAACGGCATCAGGGTGAGAGGAACGACTATCAGAAGTAAAAAATGCCAAAGAAGTTTTCGTGGTTCACATATTCTATACACAAGATGAGCCACCTTGTATAACGATATATCAGAAGTTATGGCATAGAAGTAATGGTCAACTTACAGCACCAAGTGAAATGAGTAACAGAACGGGATCTCTCATTAACGAACGAGAGGCAACAAAATTTGCCATCGTTACAAGAAAGCTAAATTGAAGGTGTCTCGAAGGTAGTCCACCCTTTATATCGGGCAGATAGGATTGTCAACTTGAGTTAATCATACGTGTGCCACTAATTGTACGCCAGTGAACGCGGATGAACGCGGATGAACGGTAAGCCGAAGAGCTTGAATCAATACTTACATAGCACGTCAGACTGAATCCATATTGTTTAGGTACATGCGGTCGTCAAGTTGCTCACGGGTCATTTGCTGCATTCTTGGATTGATGGGAAATGATCAGAAGTTGTTAGATACAGTACACATTATGTAGTTGTAGAGATCTTTTACCTAAATAGAAGAAGATAAGTTTTCTCAAATGATCATTAATCGATCATTGTCCGTGCTCCTTCGGTAGTTGAGCAGCTCCTTCAATGCCACCCGTCTCAATGAACCGGCGAGCAGCACCATCAAAGGAAGCGGATTCCTCCTGTGATGTCATGTCGAAGCTGGATTCCTGCATCTCCTCATCTCCAACCCCTTTGCCTTCCTCTTTACGGCGCACCAATTTCTTGAGGTCTGATCGTGGCTCATGACCCATTTGTTCCATCTCCTTCAACGCGATCTTGTATCGGAAATCATCGGTACTGAGGCACTTCCGAACGAGTTTGGAATAAACCGTGTACCCCGGTTTGAAGCCAGCAGCTTTCATTTCTTCGAGATAGAAGAATGCATCTTCGTAATCGTCCTGCGTGAGGCACAGGATGATAAAGGTTTCAAAGGTGTTTTCATCGGGCGCGACTTTGATAGCTTTCATATCGGCCAAAAGCAGGTTTCCCAAATCTCGATGAGACGCGATTACGCAGCCTCGGAGGAGAGAATTGAAGATGGTGACGTTGGCGGTGGCTCCATATTCACCCAGGCTTTTATACGCACCGATGGCACGTTGTAGGTCCCCTAGTTTCGCCGAAGCACTGATCAAAACTTGTAGGATAATGGAGTCAATCTTTTGGCCTTCTTTGAGTAGTTCGTCTATGATAGCCCAAAGCGAATCGATGGCTTCAGTAGTATTAAGTGCTTCCAGTAGTGGAGAACACGTTTCAGGTGTGGGCTCGATCTCTTTGGTGCGCATGAAATCTAACAAATAAATCACCTCTTTTAATCGCATTTGGCGACACAGGGCTTCGATCGCAGGTGGAAAATGGTGTTCCTGCAATTCAACGCCTATTTCTTGGAAGACGCGAAAGACGTCCAGTGCAAGTTCTGGATGACCATTGCGCGCAGCTGTGTCGAGCACTGCCAAACAGATACCCTCGCCCGGATGAAGGCCAAACTGGGAGATCTTGTTCCAACACGTAACAACACCATCCAACTGTTGTGCCGAAGATATTAGAGTAATCAAAAGGTAATCATGTGGGACTCACATATAAAGCCTCTGCAGACGCAATGAGGCAAGGCATAAAGAACGTATGGTCAAGTGGGCGAAGAGAGTGTATTTCGATATCGTCTATCAAATCGAGAGCAAGTCTTGGATAGCCCGCCCGCGCGACATATATGACGAGGGCTTTGGAAGTGACAATGTCCGGGACTATCTTGTAGGTCTTCATAGCGTGGTAGAATTGTATTGCAAGCTCCATATTATCGTTCGAAGTAAGTCGGACAATGATGAGTCGGAAGGTGGTAGCATTAGGCATTACATGTAACTCGTCCATTTTCTTGAGGACTTGCCATAGATAGTCAGAAGTACATGCATTTTGTGCCTGGCATTGATATGTGAGGTCATGTGCGGAAGTCCAGTCGTCTGTTAATGGATTACCTTGATCAAAGCATTGAATACAGCGACATTGGGGTTTAAACCCATAGTTATCATGTCGTCTAGGATAGCCCAGCCATCTAACCACATACGGTGGCGAGCTGCAGCATCGAGAAGTGAAGAATATGTAGTGACGTTAGGTCGGATATTCTGAGCTTTCATTTGTGCGGCTAGGTCAAAGACCCTGGAATACTGGCCCATCTCCCCTGCCTCCATTAACTGCATATTAAAGCGAGCTATGCTCGTCCTGGTCAAATTCTGCTGGGCATCGGTGTCACCTGAGAAACCAGTGATCCTTTCACGGGATGCTGTGAGATGTGGCGAGGGGATTGACTCTTCTGACTCTTCTTCCTGAGGGGCAGTAGAGGCATGTTTTCGCTGCGAGTAGTTTGCTGGAGAATGAGAGAATCAGACGAGGCCAGGGAACAAAAAGGCCCAGAAACTTGCGTAATTGAGCAGAAGGATGTAGTGTTCTTCGAGATGAGGAGAGTACGTGCGTATGGACACGTTTCAGGGATATTCGAGACGAAGACGCGAGCATCGGTACAGTTCGACTTCATTTTTCCGACCAACTTTTCGCGGTAGAGCCAAATATCCACAAACATTGTGAGCCACGTGCATGGTGTTTCATTTTCGAACCTCGCCTTGTATTTATCTGCCACAGGCGCGTCTGTGATATCCTTTCGCGCCATATTTCCTCATGGTCAGTCTCTGTTGTGGCGTTTTTGCGTGTTTTCTCATCTCTGCTACTTAGTTCTACTCCGAAACCATCCTCTCCAGGCGGGGACCGTTGGGTAAGGTATGGCTTGCTGCCCATATGGAGCGCAAGCTCTCCAAGACCCAGACCCTTCAGACTGACATCGAGCAGTCAGTCGGTACGTGTATTTCTTTTTGAAAATAACGCGCTGCTCATTGAACATCTGCAGATGCGATAATGGGTCAAGAAATTGAGGTCATGGCTCTTCGTCTCAGTGGGCAGTTGCTCCTTGGTGTCGTTCGAATCTACAGCCGCAAGGCAAAGTACTTGTTGGATGATTGTAATGAGGCCCTTTTAAAGATTAAAATGGTAAGAACAATTTCTCGGGACTCGATTCGACCCTCCAACCCGGTTGTTAGGCGTTCAGGCCCGGTATTGTGGACATGACCGAGGACCAACTCGCTGTGAACAAGAATGCAATTACTTTGCAACCTGGTGGTTTAGACCTAGATCTCCTATTACCTGACGTCAACTGGTGAGCCCTGTGATCATGGACTCTCCTGCTCACTCTGATTGGCCATCTAGGGAAGTTGACTTTGAAGACCGCCCAATACAAGCACACGGTCATCATCAAGCAGACATACATGATATCACGCTCCGTACTGTCAATGATTTTAACGATTTTGATCTCGAGGACCCCTTCGGCATTGGCCCTTCCGACGGTATAGGGTCTCAGGATTTCGACGTTGACTTGGGACTCGACTGGGACGCCGCTCCAGAGAAGGATGGAGATAAGGCTGACGAGATGAGTGTTGATGGGAGTGTCGGCGTTGGTCGTGATGCTGGAAGTCGTCGAGACTCTATACATTCTCACCTCCTGGGGCGTAATGGTATGGACGTTGACATGGATATCATGTCAAACCGAAGCAAGTCGCGTGATCCTTCCGAGCAACCCTTTGGCAATGACGCCAACATGGATTTCCCTGATCTTGCGGGTATGGACTTGGGGGATTTTGGTATCGGTTTTGATGATCTTCCGCCCCCTGATCACGAGAAAACTCCTGGTCAGACAAGAGCTTCTTCCCGTGCTTGTAAGTAACCCCGCTTTATATATCTTCACCATCCTAATTTATGTAAATTAGCATCACCCCTTTCTGAACCACCTCCCACACCCCCGCCTGATGAGCCACTGGCGGCTGAGATACCTCAAGAAGCAACAAAGTTGAAGCGCAAGATAAAGGAGAAGAAACAGATCATAGATTCTGTAACCGAACTCACCGATGGTCCTGGCGCCAAGGTTGCCCGAGGTCGCAATGGACTCGGAGCTCCTGTAACCAAAGATGTGAGCGATATTCTCACTGAACAACAATTCCTTCCTCGTTCATCGGTCGTCATGCGTCTCCTTACCATCCGTGATGATCCACTGGCCCACTTTCTTCCAACCAAAGTCATGCCCAATGGGACCTTCTTTTGTGCTGCCCCGCCAGGTTTGGCACCGGAACTTGCTGAGCTGTTCATGCGTCCTGTCAGCGGCGCTACATCTAAACGTCGCGGGACATCTCCTGATAAGAACCCTAACAAGCGTCAGCGTCTCGATGACGATGAGGAGGTCGAGCAAGGTCGTCGAGCACCTAGTCTTGCCCCGAGCCATGGCCTTGGAAGTGACATTGTGGGACGCACGAGTATGGGCCCCGATGGCATTATTGACTTCCCAGACCAAATGGGAGGACCAGATGATTTTCAGTTGGATGTTCCTGAATTTGATGTGGGCATGGAAGGTGACATCGAAATGGCCCGTGCCAAGTCCGCCGCACCATCTGAGCTTAGTCGATTATCCACCCCTGGCCCGGACGGCATACCTATGGAGGATGGGGATGAAACGTATGCCGATGCTGCATGCCCGATTGCGATGTTTGACGTGAGGCCATCTCAGACGCAGACCCAAACTATGGAGAGGTCTACCGACCACGAGGGAAAAGGGTACAGCAAGAATACGATCAAGGCTGTGAGCATGATTAGGAAAGAACTTCAGCCCGTCGCAGGTCAGGAGAATGAGGACAGGTCACTTAGCTTCAACAAGTTGTCCGAGAAGGTAATATTGCATTTGATTCGGCCTTGTTTCTTCTTCTTACCCCTACCCCTTAAAACCTAGGCATCTCGTCGTGCTGCAGCATCGTTCTTCTTTGAGTTGCTTGTTCTTGGGACGCGCGATTGCCTCAAACTCACACAATCCGGTCCTTTCGAAAATATTGAAATCAGAGCAAAGGACAAACTTTGGGAGCAACAGCGCCACGCCTCTATTGCACCATCCCGTTTTGGGTCTGTTGCACCCTCCAGATACAGTTCTGTTGCCCTCTCTCGTTTAGGATCAGAAGCGCCATCGCGTGGCGCTTTTTACACTATTTCCTGATCAGATTTTAGGGGAACCAAGACACCATCTAACTTTTTTTGTCAATTATCCCGCTCTTGTTTTGTTGTACCATACCTTCTCAGGTAGCTCTCGTCATGTACTACATATATATCCAGTAGATAGTCGTTGAACACAGGAATCTGTATATTCGGAGTCTCGAGGGTTGAAGATGTGGCGCAATGTTACGTAAATTCGGACGCATTAGGTAGGAATTGGTACAGATACTTTATTTTTCCCATCCACGTCCAACGCCAGGAGGAATCTGCTGACGAAATTATACCCTCCAACAGTTGCCGTTGCTTCGACCAATTGTTGGTCATTCAAAAATTTCTTGAGCCCCGCGAAGACATGATCGGGAACCTGAGCTGTGCTTGTGCTCCAATCAGTAAACGTCATCATTGCTGACAGCGAAGGCCCTAGGATTTTGTTCGTTTGTTCCGACTCCTGAAGGAGAGGAGTCAGGCGAATGACGCGAAGTTGTTCAGTCGTGAGGCCTTCTGAACGGCCAACTGGTTCATGCTGAAGCCTGAGGTACCCGTGGCCGTGAGTGCTCTGTACGGTTCATCGGGGAAGGTATGTACACACCACTCGTACGATGCTTTGTTCAAGGTTGCTATCCTGAGGATCTGTATCTAGGTAAGTCACTCCCTCACGACTCGGAAGAATGGTTGGATGCTCGCAATTGATTCCCTCATGTTTCCAGGTATTGTCGTGTTACCTCTGATGACTCCGAACAAACTATTCCACGTCGATGCCACCAAAGGCGCATTGAGTCTGGAAGTAAACTCCTTGAATTTCTTGTGAAACATCTGCCAGTTTAGGCGAAGACTCACAGAACACCGTCTAATGCCAGTAGGGTTCCGTTGTCTCGTCTTGCTCGTATAGCATCTGCTATCTGAATGTATACGTTAGATCACAGATTGCAAAAATCCAGTTCGAGATAAGAAGATTTTCTGTACTCACCGGGTCGGTGCCAGGAGCGGGAAACACATAAGGAACTCGAGCTGGAAAGTCGTCATCCCGCTTCTCTAGTCTGTGTACTGATGGTTGGAGTGCTGCACCCAGCACAGTGATTGCTGTCGCGATGAGATAAAGGAGCTTCAGAGCCATTAAGGATGAATACAGAGTTCACATGGTCGAATAAGATAAGACAGCTATTTTATATCTAGACTCTTGACGGGTTGTGTGAAGATTCACACCTGCCCGGGAAATACACTGGTAGTTTTGGAAGGACAATTTTTATGTATTCGATTTGTTCCATTCGGCATTCCGTGGAGCCCCATTAGAAGGGGCGTGGG
The DNA here is from genome assembly GCA_018221735.1 of Termitomyces sp. K1Aa. NCBI lineage: Eukaryota > Fungi > Basidiomycota > Agaricomycetes > Agaricales > Lyophyllaceae > Termitomyces > Termitomyces sp. K1Aa. The sequence continues at coordinate 59,894 of JABAJX010019816.1, forward strand.
AGTCCCTGTTACGCGTGATATGTATGTAGGTGTACCTATAGTATATACTGATACTATAATACTTAGTTTTGATCTTGTAAAGTAGTGTGCGCCTTTGAGTGATAGTCAAAACTGGGCTTAGTGTATACTCGAAGGGAGTTGATCTCCCAGTAGGCTTCTCTGAATTTCTCGGGATTATTATTAACGACTAAAAATGTCATCGGTCAGTCGATTAAGAAAAGAAGAGACCGCAAATTCGGTATACTCACATTGTTCACAAGTACCGGGCCCACATCCTGATGTTCCCCAAACGGCGCCAGCCCAGTCACCCTGGTATCAGAGCGCGGTGAGTGAGTCTAAGTGGATCATCATACGAGCTCGAACCAACACTCACACAGAAGGTAAGGTCAAAAATTATCTCGTGGTCGTCAAAGTGCGAATCGTAATCGCACTGAGCATCGGTTGGGAAATAAGCGTCTGGTTCACACTCAAACCAAAGGCCCGGCATGATTATCTTCAAGTCATACTTGACATCCAAAGGCACGGAATAATCGTTTCGAGGCCAAAACCACACTTTGACACCTGTATCCCGCGATCTTTCCATTACATACCAACCACCGCCGACGTCATTGAAATCGGCGCCGTAGGAGTTTCTCGTAGTGAAGGACGTTCCGCAGCCTTGGTTGGAGTTTGCCTGGGTATCGCAATCGGATGAGACCACATCACTGGCAAAGATGAGAATGTGCAAGAATTTGAGCTGCTAGTCTAGACATACCCAGTCTGGCGACGAGTCCGAGGCATACGACATTCTGGAGTAGTGTGTAAGGAAGCCTGATTTTTTGTATTAAGATGAACGCCTGGATGGAATAAAATCACTGATGATGGCGAGGTCGTCAACGACGGAGCTTTGAAGGCTTACCCTCGATTATATCTATTTCGCCACCTTGAGGCCAAGGACCCTTCTGACTGAGTGTCCAGAATGCAGGCCATGTACCGCAGCCAGCCGGCATATGCTGTACATCGAGCACGATTACAGAGTCGCCGTAAACCTTGTTTGAATGGATCCGGACGCTATCACGTCCTCGGGCGCTGGGCGATACCATAGAAGTCGAATCGGCACGCATGAAAAATTTGTTGAACGTGGCTTGTGACCATGAGAGGCATTAACACGAGACGCGCCATGTAGCACTGAGCTACACACCACTAGAGAGGTTCGCCGACTTGGCAGTATGCTTGTCAACGTAGTTGACTCGCCCGTGGGTTGGATCGCTGACATCTTCCCATGTCCAACGCTCGAAGAAGTCGTGTCCTTTGTAGGTATCGCATATGGTGTATAAGGCAAGAGAGACTCGAGCGTAGCCAAGAACCAGCACTACCGTAGCAACGGTTCGTATCACTGACATCGAGAACGAGAGAGAGTGAGTGGCTGAAGCACAAGTCTTTTCAAGGAAAGTTGAAAGCGAGTAGTAAGAGTGCAGTCACAATGATTGTCTCAGTTTCTTGTTCGGGAGCCTGATATGACAGTGAGAGTAACATTAGTACTATGTCAGAAAGATCGGAAAACAACGAACAAAGTACAAAAATTTGCCGCATTCTTCCTCATGAACAGGCTTAGGCCTGTGCATTGATGTCCAATTAAGCGAATAGTGGAGAAACCATACTTAGTCTCGTCCCCAGCCGTATATGGTTAAAGTTCGTGGGAACATCTGGACTCGTACCTCGCTCAGAATCACACCATAACTCTGGTCGAGTGCTCGAGATCAGATTAATATTAAGTTCCCACGAACTTAATCCATATACGGATGGGAACGAGACTAGAGAAACCTACAGATCGACTATCATCTGATATCATCAAACTCTGCATTTGAAGACTAAGAGAAACCACTATTTTCACGTCAAGAGTCGTTGCGCGCCACAATCGGTCCAATCAAAGATAGTCATGTGACCGCGTTGAGTTATGTTTTCTTTTTTTCCATGTCCCACATTGATTCCACTTAGACTACTCCCCTATTGAACAACTGTCTTGAATCACCCTATTTGATGTCTTATCCTCTTTATAAAATGGGGCTTGTGTTCGATTAATCTTACCAGAATCTCATCGTCTTCCATCATGAATCAAGTCGACTCGGCAACAACCACCTTCGGCCCTGTCCTTGTCTATCCCGCTTCAACACTTTCCTCTGGCGTTCTTGGATATAGCCGCTCTACTCCTGTACCATTGAGCCCACCTACTGGCATTCCAATAGACTTCGAGACCCTTTCGTCCCCGACGCCCGCATCTTCTGCATCGTATGACCTACGTCCACCTCATATTGCCATTCCTACTTCGCAATCCGTTCCTGCCGGTACCAAATTGGGTACCGGAGCCATAGTCGGGATTGTTCTTGGCGCTCTAGCATTCTTCATCGCGATCGGAGGCATCGTCTTGTATTTGCGAAAAAGTTCATGCAGCGAAACGAGGAAAAAGAAGCCCAAAGACAGCTGGACAGATCTTGAGAACACATCCGACCTCGATTCTCTCCCTCCATATGACGAAGTAAAGGTTTCCGAGCCAGGCACCTCGGCCCACTACACGAAATATGTCCCTCGAACACCAGGAAAGCTTTCCCCCGTTTCGCAAACGGTGCCCCCTATCTTTGACCTTATCAAAGAGCACCACTTTGCCTCGGATCTTCCTACCGATTTTAAAGCGCCACCTCCGCGTACCGGGGCACGTCAAAATACCTCACCTGGTTACCTCAATCATATTGAATTGACAGTCACCCCCTTTGATGCACGCTTCGATCGTTAGATATGTGAGTTCCACTCTTGGCCACCTAAAAGGAAACTGTTATTGATGGGGAAAACAATAGAATATACTATACTAATCTTACTAATTCGTCGATACGGAGCTCAGATGCATGGACATTGCACTGCTGACGGTCAGCCGCTTTATCTATCGTTACATTGGTAACGAGGTCCTAATATATATAATCACTTACGCAATATAACACTCGCTATCTATTTCCTCAGCTCCACCAATTGTAGATAATTTTCCTGTGTAAGGGAGTTCAATGCTTCAGCTTGGAATCGATCAAAAGCATGTTCAACCTTGATGATCCACAGTACTAGTCAAATCAAGTTTCTGTCTCGCAAAAACGGCTATTTTCATTGATATGAGTCTCCCTCACTTCCCCTATTTGATAATTAGCATTCAGCATTAGCATAGTCTGCCCGACACCCGTGATACGGTAACGCCACACATCCAAATGTTCCTCACGTCAAGATTTACTGGGGAGTGTGAAAAGACCAACAGATAGGGTTAACAATACAACGACAGATCTATATAAGATGGTAGCGGAGATGGCAAAAACAAACAAGATATATGATCAAAAGATCGAATCGATAATTCCACTTCCAATAGCAGAGCCTGTGTTGGTATAAGGAAAATTACAAAATGAATTTAAAGGCACTTACCAGCTCCAAATCCGACTCCTCCAGCAGCCGCAGTTGCCAGCTTTAAATTTCAAAGTATGAGTTCTACATAGACAAAACAGGAGACGTATATGACATACAGTCCCTCCAAGACCACCGAACTTATGCTTCTTTTTATCATGGTCCTTGTCCTTGTCCTTGTCCTTATTCTTGTGTTCCTTGCCTTCCTTGTGTTCCTTGTGTTCTTTGTGTTCTTTGTGATAGTCAGTGCTTCCCGGTGCATACCCAGGCTGCGAGGGATAAGCCTGGCTCGGCGGAGGGGGGCCGGTATATCCGCTAGTCGGTGCATATCCAGCCGGTGGCGCATAACCGCCTGGTGGTCCATATCCACTTGGTGCACCATAACCTCCTATCGGGGGTGTATAAGAAGAGTAGCTAGGTGCCGCTCCGTATGGAGGGGTAGCTGCTGGTGAGTATGCTGGATGGGCGGTAGGAGCCGGAGTTACAGGAACCGCAAGTCGCTCTACGTAGTTGGCAGGGAAAAGGCCTTCTTTACCATTGTGGCGGCCGGACCACCAATCGGCGTTCGTCTCAGCCGTGACATCAATTATATCCCCTCCGCGGAACGAGAGATCGCCTGGATTCTGAGCAATACGTAGATCGAACCACAATCTGTGAATTGAAGTGAAATGGTAGCTACCTGTCCATATTCATTGTAGTCCCATGATGCCTTGGCACGGAAGATTACACCAGGAGGAAGTGTGGGTGCAGGTGCGGCAGCCGAAGGAGGTTTATAAGGAGAAGCACCATGACCAGGCGAGGGAGCAGAAATCGCTAGATTCTGTGTCTGTTTAGCGAGTGCTTCTACTGAAGAACCTGGCTTGGGGAGTTTTGCAAGGATCTCATTGGCGACGACCTGAGTAATTTGTTTCTGAGCTACTAAGAAATCGACATTCTGCCGGGTTTGAGATAGGATATGGGCGAGGAGAGCCGTAGCGTCCATCGTAGTTCGAGTTGACCGTTCAACAATCAAGCTTCAAGTTGTGTACGTATACAGTGTGCTGCGAGCGGCGAAGGCTGCACGTCTCAAAATAAATATCCAGACATCAATCTTCACGTGTCTGATGACAGACGACAGTTTCCAGGAACTCCTGAGCGCCGGAGGTGTCACAGTCGAGCTAAATGCAGTGTTGTACAAATGGTAAATTACAAGGAGGTATACAGAGTGAATAAGTTAGTCGTTTTTACAATCCTCGTCCAATACTCTCCCTAGGGGTATGTTATTGCCCCATTCCTCCACCGTCCGGATTCCTTGTCATGAAAGACTGCATCATTTCAAAATTGATGTTTGGGGGCATCGTGTTTCGCATTCCACCGTTGACAGGTCGGGACATTCCACCCATCATTGTTTGAGGTTGCTGACCAAGTCCCATCGCATTCATCATGCCCATGCCCCCATAATTGTTCGGAGGATGAACATTGCCACCGAAGGTCATATCCGAAAGCTGTGGAGGTTGTGGCTGCTGCTGCTGCTGAATTTGCTGATTCTGCTGCGCGAGATTCAGCGCGTTCAGTGTCATAAGCGAATTGTTGGCTCCAGGATTGTTAGTCGGATTCTGAGCGCCCAACATATGCTGTCGCATCTGTAACGCTCGTTGTACTTTGAGTGTTTTCAGGAACTGTTCTCTTTGCTCCGGTGGTATCATATCCACCCGTCTAAGGAATTCTGGGCTATTGAAATCGACGTTCAATAGATTTGGGATTTGCCGTGAAGTGACGGGCAACTCAGGAAGCCCCTTCAATGGGAAGCAGGCAGCGGCCAAGCTGCTTGTGTTAACTGGGAAAAAGACAATGTTGTTCCCCTGTTCTCCTGACGGCAGTGTCCAGGCCGAAACGGCATACTGAAGTATATAGAATCAGTCTATGTAATGCGAGCAAGCGTCGGTAGATTCTTACACTCTTTCGTTGGCTTAAGACCGTTATCAAAGATTTAAAGTTTGCTTCATTAGCTGCGGGATCCGGAATACCATTCGTTTGAGGTTGAAAGGCACAAAGAATGGGGGAGTGGTTCTTTATCCACACCTGCAAATCTTGAACCGGCACAGCAGGTTTATTTGATGGCAAAAGATGCATTGCAGTTGGCCAGGTGTCTACCCGACTATGTAATGATAAAGGAATGAGCCAGACATTCACAAACGTCGAGTAAACACAAACCTAGCTTCGGGTGGACTTTGCGACCTTCCTATCACCCATACGATAGTATCCTTCTTGAGACCCTGTGGATCTGTCCCAGAAAACACCAAAGAGCCCTGCCAAACAGAGTGTGGTCCATTGTTTGAGGGCCGCTGGTCAATTGGTGGGCCTGGATGAGAGGGTTGTGGACCAGGAGGCTGTATACCCGGGAGTCCATTTGATGAACCAGCCATGTTTGGTTGGATCGACCGTGCTCGTTGTTGGTCGGCCATTTTCTGCATTTGGTGCATCTGAGCAGCAAAAGCGGGGTTCGCTTGCGGCCCCATTAACCCTCGTGGTTGCATATTGTTGGGACTAGAACCAGGACCAGACCCGGGACCAGGGCCAGATCCACTTGCGGTGCGCTTATGGAGCATCGTTGTGAGCGCTTGCTGATCCATCGGATGATGACTCGGCGAAACAGCCGACTGTACGACAGGTGCCTCCTGATTGAGACCAGAATGTGCATTCTTGAGTTGAGCTTGTGCTTGTTGCATCTTTATTAGGTAGTCCTTGGCCCGCTGGTGCATTAATTGTTTCTGCTTGAGCTCCTGACTAAGACGCTCAACCCCTGCGACGTCTCCTTTGTTCTGACCATCTTGAATGGCGATACGAAGGGCTTGAATTTGCCCTTCTATATTTCTGAAAACGGCTAAAACGTTGTTGTTTGGCAGCGCCATGTTCTGTGGAGGGTTTGCAGGTACTTTGGAAAACGTGTTTGGAGCAGGGGCAGGAGCAAGGACTGGAGTGATGCTTGGAGCAGGGGCTGGAGGAAGAACTGGAGTGACGCTGGGAGGAGGGGCTGGAGGAATGACTGGAGTAGGTGGTGGTTGGACCTTGGGTTTTGCTGTAAGGAGAGGTGATGGCTTGGGCTGATTCGAAGGTGTCTTGGGGGTGTGGACTTTTGGAGAAACGTCCATCGGGGGCGCCAAGCGAGCGCGTTTTGGATCAGGAGTATTGTGAATGTCAATTGGTCGCTTGACAGGCGCGGGGGTAGTAGGTGCGGAGGCTAGGATAATCAGTATCCGTTTAAAGGAAATGTGAAAACTTGAAGCATACCTTTCTGAGGAGGTGGAGGAATTCCGGCTAGGAGAACCGAATGTGATGATCGGATTGGGAAGAAAGGCTTGAGTATATCCTTTGAGGCCTGGACACAGTACAATCAGCAGAGAATAGCAGTGTGTACAAGCGAAGAATACATGCCTTAGCATGAAGTTCAGGGAACCGCTTCAAATTTGACGAAAGGTTAATGGTGTTGAAATTAATGTTCCTCTAGAATAACATTAGTCGGAGATAAGGAGTTAAGGGGGAGAAACGGACGTTTCTCATCTCATCCGCCATAGTCTCCCATGTCATAGCATCATATTTCGGTTGGTCATTAAATCGAGGGTGGACGGACGAATCGGGGGAAACGCTAGCGATATGTACAATATGGCTGAGGACCAGTTTACCTCGAGGAACAGCAGAAGTAAACACTTCAAAGAGCTAGAATTGGTTATGAAACAAATCAACGATGCTCGAAAAATCGTTGAACTGACCTCGATTGCTGCAACGAGACCCTCGAGCGCGGCCATCCCGCGATTACCGCCGGAATTGGTCGTGCCGATTCCGAGGGAGACAGGGGACTCCCCCATTTCCTTCATAACTGGTTGACTGTCGACGAAGAACCGCTTGCACACGAGTGGAGATGGCACGGTGTCGGCCGTCGCGTAGGTGATAAACGCCAAGCGAGGCTGCGAGGCATATTAGATATGTACATTGCTTTCGTGCGAATTGAACCGTGAAGGAAGATGTACCTTGGCGTTGGGAGTAGATTCGTGCAGACGTTTGAGCATGGGTTTAACGTATTCTTGCATGATGCGGATCCAGTCGTTTGCTACTGTGAGAGAGGACTCGACGACGAAGGCAATGGCCATCTCGGTCGAGGCAGCGGGGGACAGAGCAGCAGTGACTTGCTGTTCCGAGGCCATGTGAAGCTTGCGCTCTCGGGCGCTCAAGGGAGGAGAAAGAACGAGAGAGGGATCCTCGAGTTTAGGACCTGGGTTAACCTCCTTGGAGGCACTCATTATTGATTGTTCAGCACGTGGATGTGATATAATTTGATCATTACTTTATTGATCGGGTTTAACGTTCCCCGTAAATTTTGCTTTGCAGCTTGCATTAGGGGCTATTAGATACAGTCTATGTAATAACAGTCGAGGTTAGAAAGTCCAGACAGCTCGGTGATACCAGTACATATGAAATAACGAGAAATATGAAATCAATCAATCCTAGGGGTCATAATGTCTCCTCGGTGCGTGGTAGCTGTGGATTATATTTCTCGATCCATGGATGTCGCAGAACATCCGCAAGGGCGATCCTTTGTGCCGGGTCATATTGCAGGAGCTGTAGTGTATGCTCAGTCAAGTCCAAATTAGATGTGGTCTCTAACTAACCTTGAAAATGAGATTTTTCGCCTCAAGGGTCACAAACTCGGGAACTCTATAGTCAACTCGCACGATACGGCGATACGATCCTGGTCTATAGTTAGCGCAAGCGAAAAGGGAGTTAATCGGATACATACTAGCAGAATCTCCCGGCACCTCGAATGGCGCAGAGCCAACCAAGAATTCATACGTCAGGACGCCCAGCGCCCAGTGGTCGACCTTCTCGTCATGCGGTTTGCCTTCGATCATCTCTGGAGGCAAGTAGTCTGGAGTCCCGCACATTGTCGTCCGCCGATTACCAGGAGCATGCACACTCCATCCAAAGTCTGCAATCTTCAGCTCTCCATTGAGCCCCAGCAGCAGATTCTCCGGCTTGATATCGCGGTGAATAACGTGTTTTGAATGTAGATACTTTAGCGCGTCCGTCATCTGATAGATATACCTCGAGCTCCGTCTATCGGAGAACCGTCCAACTTTATTAAGTTGTCGATAGAGCTCTCCTCTCCCAGCAAACTCAAGCATTAGAAATACCCGCTTGGAATCATGAAAATACCCATAGAGACGCAACACATTCGGATGCCGGAGGTTCTGCTGGATCTCGATTTCCCGCCGGATTTGCTTTTCGACGCCATTAGTGGCGATTTCGGATTTAATAAGAGTTTTGAGAGCGAGGATGTATTTCGGAGCAGCCTTGGTGCGGACCATGTATACGCGCCCAAATTTACCTTTGCCGAGGGGTCGGCCCAGGTCAAAGTCACTTAGGTGCCATTCGCGAGTTGGGTGTTTTCTGTAGTGGGTTCGTTGGTAGAGAACATGGAAAGTGAGGAGGACAGGCGTACCCTGAGACACTGGAGTCGAGGGCCAGGGTCTCAGCGGCCTCGCCAGTGACTAGCTTGCCTTCGTTGTCGGAATCAAGCCCACCGTCGTACGTTCCAATGTCAATACTAGCTTGTGCCGCAATTGCTTGGGCAGATGGCTTTGCGGGCTGTGTTTGAAGTCGTAGAGAGGAGCCAGGTGTTGGTTTTGAAAAGGGATTTGGAGCTGCATATTTTGACAAGAGCTTTGTCGAGACAGGGGGTAGTTGGCTGGGCTGTTTTGGTTGTAGGGGTCGGACAGGGGGAAGATTTGGAGCTGATTTAGAGCTTGAAATTTCGAGTCTGTCTATTCGTTGTGTGAGAGAGCTTACAGACGCCATAGGGAGAAGTTGGAAGAGAACAAAACTGTTAGGCAGTCGCGCGAAGTAGAAAGTTGAACCTTGTCACGTGGAAGTCACATGTGAGAGATCTAATCTGATACTAACTGGTTGGTATCTACTTGTAGATCGAACGATCTCAGTTCGCTTTGGCGCCTTTAGACTCGAGAGTTCTCCCCTTGCCCTTGCCCAGCACCTTCCGCCTCTGTCCAATCATATACGTATACAGAACATACAAAGCTATCCCCTGATTAGCCTTCGAAGCATATTCACTAAGAAAAGGACTTACCAGGCCACCAAATGCCAAACATCAGCGCTCTCGCATAGTCCGTGGGCCTCCACATGCCCTGAATCCAGGACTGCCACCCGGGGATCGGGGAAGAGGAAGGAAGAGACGCGTAGATGAGGAAAGCCTCGGAGGACGCACCGGTGGGGTAGAGAATGTAGAACGTGGTGTAGCGCAGCCAAAGGAGGGGGTAGGGTTCATAGCCCAGGAGGTTGAATGCGTAGAAAGAGTAACGGATAACTTCGGTTATAGACCAGGAAAGAATCATAGATGTGTATATCGGGTTTGTGCGGACCTGGAAGGATATCGTTAGAATCTAATGTATCAGGGAATATGACATGGCACGTACGTCCGCGAACTGTTCGACGATGCCCCAAACGAGGAAAAGGCGACTCGAGACCTGGGCGGCGGTGGTAGGCACGGGGCTACGTACCCACCCAAAGAGTGCATGGAGGACCTCGAGAACCGCGAGAGTCTGTACTGCAGCCGTGGGTGCACCAACGCGTGGATAGATCGTCGTTGCACGGTGGTATACCGGTCTAAGCAAGGGATGGAGGCGAGCTTCGAACGAGGGAGATGATTTGAAGAAGGGGAGGGAGGAGAGGAGATGGGAGAGGGCTGAGGTGGCTGTTTTTGGAGCTGAGGCGGTGGAGGGAGAAAGGCCGTCGAGGTTGAAAAGGTGAGTTATGGTTAGAACCAGGAGATATGACCATCCCAGCGCAGAAATGATGTTGAAGAGGACAAGGTAGTAGCGGACAAGAGGATTTGTTGCTGTCGACGTTGGTCACGATCGAATTTGTGCAAAGTACCGAGAGACTTACTTTTCTTGCGAATCGACATGGCTGTTGTGGATTTGTGATAGTCGTGCTGTCAGATTTATATATCATTTATTATGTAAATCTGCTCCGGTGTTATTCCGGAGAAAGGTGAGCGCTCCAGTGGTTGTCCAGACACTCCCATGTTAGTTTCTTTGGCTAAAGAAGGGCCGCACACCGCACAATAAATCGTCAAAGGTCATTGCAGTCGTCTCACCGCGCCCATACGGTGTACAGTAAAGTAAAAGAAAAATGGGCAGTAAGTACACGAAATTTTTGTCACAACAGTGACAACAGCGCAGGCTTAAACCCTACGCTGGCGGTATAATCAGAACATAGATATGCGAATCCAATCCAATCCAATCCATCCATCCCGATAAATGCAATTGCGATCCAAATGTCATGCGATGCAGAGCGTATGTATGCTGAGATAAAGTTAGAGATAGTTGTGGTCAGTGAGCCCAGTAGAGAAAAAAGAATGGAAATAAGTCAGTCAAATCAAGGAGTGTGGGGGTAACATTGCAATAGAAAGCTTCCGTGATCCATCCGGTGTAGATCTGGTGGGGTGGTGGGTGGGTATATGCCGGTGGTGGGAAAAGGCTGCTGAGCAGTCTATGGCCATCAAGCGTGCGCTTCGCGGCCTTCTTGCGCTGGGACAAAGTATCCATCTCGGGCTATTTCACTATCGTGCAGAGTCGAGGATACCTCTCACGTCAGGCACAGATGTCAAATCCGCAAGGAAGTGCACAAGATCTGTGAGTTCCGCGTCATGCGGGTCATTAAACCACGATGACACAGGCACAGCATTGTGGGGATGGAAGAGATACGATGCAGGTGAATTGTCGAGGATGATGGTGTCTGCAATCGGGCGACCGAGTTGTGAGAGGTCCTTGACAAAGTTGCCTTTGTGGCTGTAGCATGACTCGCGAAAGAGCCGGTGGGCAACAACGCCATGGATGTCAAGTTTATCGAGGACAGGGTCAGCATACTGAGAGGATATCAGCACAAAGAAGGATGGAATGAGGGTATGTGTACCTTGGAGAGACTGGCAGTAAATATTACCACCTCGTAAATCTCGCCCATCTTTTTGAGAAATTCGTCCACACCGGGGCGTTTTAGCACATGAAAATGGTGCCAGTTGGATTCAATCTCGACTGGCACGATAAAGTCGGCATTCGGCACGGCCTTGTAAAGATATATAGCGTGGGAGTTAGATACGTAGACAAAGACACACCTTGAAGCTGCTATGGACAAGGGTCTCGTCCAAGTCGAGCACCAAGCACTTGCGACCGGCGTGCTCAGGGAGTACGGGAGGGAGCAACGGTTGGAGATTGCCATCCTAACTGCCGGTGAGAATCAGGAGGAAAAAGATAGAGCTGGACCCACAGGACCGATGAGAATACCCGTACCACCCTTTCTAATCAAAGCCTCCTCGTCATCCTCGTGCATGGTTACGTCGGGGTCGTCGTCGGTGGTATAGCTGGTGCCGTCTGACTCGTCTTCTGAAATGTGAGGACGAGCAATGTCCCCAGTTGAGCCTGGGGGCTGAACTGCACCGGATGTTAGGCCGTCTGTCTCGTCTTCAGGTAATAAATGGGAGCTGGGAGGGGGTGTGACAATGATCTCGGTGGGTGACGGCTGTGCGGTGGGAATAGTGAGAGGGATGTCGAGAGGTGTGTCGTTGGAGACCTGCTGCATCTCGTGTGGTGCATCCTTGGGTTGTTCTGGGACGACTGTGTCACCAGGCCCGTCGGATTGGAGAAGAGCAGGATCAGGAGAGACACAAGGGACAACGCGCTGGATGACGCGGGTGAAAAAAGAGGGACGAGGGCGAGATGAGCGGCGAGATTTGGTAATAGAGGCACCGACAGAGACGTTTGAAGGGGTCCTGCTGCGGTAGATGGCGGAGGTGGCGGTGAGTGTGGCGTCGACAGAACTCTGCTCGCGATCGCTGTCATCGCGCGGGGCCTGCCCGTTGTCTGTGGCGAAGAATAAGAACAAGAAGGAAAAGTGGGAATATACTGACTGGGAGGGGTGGCCTGGTGAGAGAGCCCCGGGCCAAATAGGCGCTGGCGGAGAGAGGGCCTGGGGGACGGCAGCGAAGAAACCATGGTCGCCTCGAGGTGACTGTCACGGGGAGACGGTGGTGACTGTGACTGGGTGACTGTCACTCTTACTCAGCCTCTTAGTCATCAACTCTCAACAGCGACTATGCTGGGCTATTCTGCTACTCCAGACGCAAACTCGGCAAATGCGCTCCCAACCATGCGCCTCGCCGGCGAAGATTCCCAGGTGACGCCACAGCAGCGCAACGCCCGAAAAAGAAAGACGCCACCCGAGTCCGTCCCAGACCAGCAGCAGCAGCAGCCGCCCCCACAGCCCCCGCCCCCCCAGATCCACCACGTCCTCCCGCCCATGATGCATCCCATGCAGGCACATCCATTGCCACCAGGCTACCCATATGCCGACTTTACGCCGGGGGGTATGCCCCCGCCACCCCCTCAGCACCCCTCAGACCCACAGGCCGCCTCCCAAGCATCCGCATCTGCCGGTCGCGCACTCAGCAACAGCAAGCGCGCAGAACAGAACAGAAAGGCACAGCGTGCTTTCAGAGAACGACGCGACCAGTCCGTGCAAAAAAAAAACCCCCTTGCATTACCTTGTTTACTCACTCATTGTCTAACAGGCATGTCAAAGCCCTCGAGTCGCGCTCCCAGCTCCTCGACGCGGCCCTCGCGTCCGCCGATGAGGCAAATCGCCGCTGGGAAGAATGTCGCGCGCTCGTCGATCAGCTTCGCATCGAAAATGCCGCTCTTCGTGCTGCTATCCAACAGCATCAGGTCCAAGCTCTGAACCCTGGCATCCCTCCCCCTCCCCCGGGCCAACCTCCCACTCCGCAACCCCAGAATGGGCTGCAGAACCACAACACCGGCATAGCCGATCAGCAGCAGATCGAGGCTGCAAGGAGTCTGGAGGCCGTCGTTAGTGACTCCCTTAAGAGCGAATCGGCCGAGGCGACGGAGAAGAAAGTTGAACAGTAGCCCTGAATACTTTGTTTCTTGTCCTTTTCTCTTTTCTTTATATCGGGTCCGGACTATTACTTTTTTCCCATTGTCAGCACAGAGTACCATACATACACTACGCACCTGTAATGGCTATGGGCATCCCACTTCCTCTTCCCCGCTTGTCTTCTTGTCGTCACAAATGATAGTGCCGCTGTAAATATGTATCCAATATTCAGCTCGTTGTCTGCTCGAGGCGTAGTAAGGAAGACGAGTCCACATCATGGTAGTTGATGTCCAAGTGCTTGCAGAACAACTTTATGTAAGGCCTGTCTTTGTCAACGTCTTTGTCATCTGGCAGAGGCCCATTCATATCACACCTAAGCATTGAAGGCATAGCCATGGTTGCGAGGTATGTTGGCGAATGTGCCCCGCCGAGGGGACCAGCCCAATAACGGCACCCAACTCTTAAATTACTCGATACCCTACAATGAACATGTACGACAGCTCAGACTCCCATCTCCGGGTCGGGGAAAAGCTCAGCGCTCAGACTTGATGTCATTCTAGCAAAGAAACCTTGTATTCTCTAAAATTTGCTGAAAGAGAGGCGCCACTGACGAGAAGCAAACGAATGGCTCCGGGTACGGATCACTTCCCGCAACGAGCACGAATCCCGCGGCTGAAAAGCGCTGAATACGTACATATTGTGACAGCTAGCGCCAATTGTAAGTATGTACTTACAATGACACAGAATGCTAATCCATCTCTTCCTCCAGCCGATCACGCGCCGTCCCAACCAAGATACCATACAACATCTCCCAACTGACTACCGCTAGATCATTCTCAAGCGGGATCCCAACAAGCTTCACGTTGATAAACTCTTTCAAATTTCGGAGGTTGCCAATCTCCATGTCCATATCGAGCTTTTGCTTCTTCCTTTGAGCATTGTTATCGTTCTCTTCGTCTTTAGTGACCTCCGTTAACGCGTCTGCGTCCGTGTCACGTTTTCGCTTTTTCTGCATCGACATATCGTTTTCCGAAGTTCTACTGCGTTGGGTACTACGTTGTGACAACGTGCCTGGCTGGCCGTGGACTTGTCTAGATTGACGATCCTCCGGATTTGCATGAACCTCGTTTTCAGTCTCTGCCGTTCTCCCACGTTGTGTGCCGGCCTGAGCCAAACTCACATGTGCCCTTGACGCGAGCGTGCGTTGAATTGCAGGTCTGCTAGAAGCTTGCTGTAGAGAAGGCTGGCCCTCTTCGGTAGTCGTCTTGGGGGTTTGGCTGCTCGGCGTTGGTACATGCACCTTACTCGCCTTGCCTGTCGCCGACTGCTGCGAGTTGGATGGTTTCACCTTGGTGGGCCGAGCCTTCTTCCTTGCCGTTTGGAAACTCGGGGCTGCCCACGCACGGGGGTCGTGTTGCACCCCGCGAGGCGCCGATAGGCTGGGTCCATCTCTACTTTTAGACCGCCTCTCTTCACTCGAGACAGATCCACGCGTTGTAGGTGATGTGTCTTCTGTAACAACTCCATTGGACAGCCTTGATAGTCGATTGGGAGGCTTAGACCCAAATAGATCAATGTGCGTTTGGGCATCGTCGGGATCAAGTTCTTCGTCTTCCTGACTCGTGGAGGATGGAGTATTGAGTGTTCCCTCCTTACATCCATCACGCGGGCTTTGAACCTCCTGTTGAGCAGTATCTTGAGGCATTTGGGGGTCGTCAGAATCCTGGAACAATGAGTTGTCTCGTGGGACGTCACCACTGGGTGAGACTGGCTGAGAGGAAAGTTTTTCTCCGTCACCTCGTGCAAAGTGTGGACCAGAAAGATCAGCTGGTGCCCCGTGGGGGATTGAATCCTCATTATCACTCGCATCGACTTCCCTGCCGTCTGTGGGGCTGTTCCGTGGTTGGTCCTGATCTGGTGGCGCAGATGAAAGGGGTTTTCGCCTCAATTGAGAGAGCTGAGAAAGGACGACCGGCTGTGATTGCGACTGCGACTGCGACTGAGTTTGACTTTGAGAATAGGAAAGTGAGAGGTCAGAATCGGGGGCCAAGATGATAGGCTCGGGTAACAAACGGTCGGACTTGAAAGGTTGAGGTGGGCGAGGAACCTTCCGAGTGACCTCGCGGCGAGTATGTGTCGGTGGAGACTCGGTAGAAGACGGAACAAGCATAGATTCATGCACCAGAGTGACATGTGACGAGATTGGTGGATGGGATGAAGACAACGTGTCTGTATTCTGCTTATTCGATGGACGCATATGCTGTAAAGGAGACGCTGGGGACGGAGGCAGCCTAGCTGTTGGTTTTCTTGGAAGACGTTGAGCTGGTGTTGGATGTAGAGGGGAGCTGGAGGCGGGAATGAGGCTTGCTGGGGGCTTGGGGGATGAGGGAGGTGTGTCAAGTTGCTGTAGTTCTGACGGCGGCCACTCTGCCTCGGAGAAGGGAGTCGCACTTCGAGTTTGGGAACTACTCTGTGATGCAGCTAGGGAAGGGGTCAAGGCCACTAGGTGATAATTAAGTAAATTAGTGACCACTTTACTTGGGGAGTAAGAACCCTTACGAGCACTGATTCGGCGTCTCTTACGGGGCGGCTGGATCTCCTGGTCCATTTGTCGAGATGGGTCGGGATTGCTCTCTTCATCTCCATCCACTGGATACGAAAAAGTTAAACATGTGACCATCTGAGGGTTTCCGAAGCTCATCTACCTTTCATCGAAGCAAGAACGGAAGCAACATCGTCGGGTGGTCGTCTGAAAATCAGTTTCTTAGATATCTTTGGTTTCATTAGCAAGAGTTTTCACATCTACACCTGGAGAAAAGGGAAAAGACGCACCGACCAAATCTCTTTAAAGCTATGAGCCTTAGTGGCTGCGACGGCTTTTGCTTGATTCGTGCTGACCGGTTTTTTCGAAGGTCGGACCTCGATGGGCTTTTTTGGTTCAGGAATGACTAAAGCGACATCCATCTTCTCAAGCGTGGCTTGTTTACGATTCTTCAGACAGTTCCTGCGCATATGTAAAACAGAGGTACACAGCTGGTCTACGATCCACTCACCCAGCACCTCCATCTTGCCTTAGCCCTTCTGACCATTCTTTCAAGTCAGGATTCGCCTCTAGCGGTTCAGGTCGGCCAAATCTCGGCTCTCCTCGACCTCCAACAAGCATAGCAGAATTGCATTCGAGTGCCAGGAAGTTTCCTTCAGACATGCGACCTTTTGCCTGAGGAATGCGAGCAAAGAAAGGCTTGAAATTTGAGATAGAGATGATGGCATTCTTATCCTCCGTTATATGACTCCTGCTCAACCTGGTCATTGTCATCAGGTTGATTGCCAATTCGTTACTAAAGTGTACGTCGAGTATGTAGATGAACATACTTGGTGTATTCCTCGACTGCTTCGCGATTAAAACGAATGGGAACCGTACATTCCTTGTCAGACACTCGAGCCCATATAATCTCATCGCGTCCCCACGTCAAAAACTGACAAAAAGATCAGTCCTAGGATTCATTACTAAACACTAAAAAGTCATTGCTTTACCTCGACCAGTTGGACTTTCCTCTTTTTGGTAACAATAGGTATTGCAGATAAGTCTGCACCATGCTCCTCACCTGAAGCAAGAAAATAGGCAGATATCCACGGAAAAATGGATTCTGACATCGGTGTAGGGGTTTGAGTCGCGTCCGTCACGGTTACGCGAATAATCACATCCCGTGATGCGCGTTGGTGCGAACTGGTCGGAAGATCCGGTCCATGCCGGCTGACGAAATGCTTGATTTATCACATTGAAAAATGAAAATCCGACTGTGCTGCTCTGACTCTGGAAAACCTGCTTCTGGATACGAGCAGGGCAATTTCCAAATGATGCTTTACACAGAAAAAACATGTCCATTTTTGTCAAAACGGGGGCGCTTCCATTCATCATGTCAGGTATCATGTGGGCAATAGACAAACATATGAAACGCCACAGGTCTGTAAATCATAAATGTGTTGTATAATCACATAGGAGACAGTGGGGAACAGCTTCTTGTCCAGGTGATGTGATGGAAACAAGATAGCTATCGATGATTCCATGTTGGAAACAGCATCGATGATCATGAAGATGATCGATGCAAAAAATCACATCAGGAAATGTATTGACCGTGGGAAAGTTGGTCTGAGTAATTCCGTGGTTTCGAAAAAAGCTCTTGCAGTTCTACGGGCAACATTCATCATTGTTATCTCTGGGCTTCCGTCATCGAGCAACTCATTCCGCTCGAGACTGTGCTCGTTTGCCTTGTGACAATCGCTTTTGCCTTTATCATTCTCCAGGGACGCTTGTCTGCGGTCCCTCCGCAACACTGTCGACCCAGCTTAATCGCGCAAACTCTCTTTCTGCCTGGGATCCTGCCTCTCAACTCCCAAAACAGTCCTGGAGGGACGCTATTTTCATCCTTATGACCGTCTCTGTCGGTAGCCTGAGTATCATCTCCCTCCGCAATCCGTTTTCAGAGTTGGTTGGTATGGTCTTGGGCAAAACGGATTTTCGGACCTTGTTTTGCCTCGTTGTAATCTTTATCGTGATATTTGTTCTAGGTCAGTGTCGATTACATCCCTCTCTGGCTGCGAAAATTCAATTTATACATCCATTGCCACCTTCCGAAAACTAACAAATCCCTTCTAGCTTACCTCACAAACCCGTCAGAAAACTCGTTCCGCGCATATCTAACGGAACAGTCCTTCCGGTTGCACCTTAGCCGACTCGATGACAATACTGACGATGATCACAAACAACTGACTCATAGGACCACTCTTCCAACGGCTCGTTCTTATTCTTACGACAATTCGTCTACCTTTCATTTCGCAAACAAGGCATCAATCTCCCTGAAAACCCCGAAACACGTTTTTCATAGCTTTGGCGTCTTTACCATCGCCGCGATGGTACCTCTTGCATGCACCCGTGAACAGGAAAGCTCGATCATAACTGATTCGTGGTATATCGGTGCTTTTGGACGCTGGTGGCGTGGTGGTATCATTGAAGCATGGTATCGCGATGTCATCGCGAGGACAAAGGATGAGGAGAGTTGGAGTTCCGGAATTTTGAATATGAAAAATTTGGATAGACATCACAATGGTGAGTTGCCCAATGTTCGTGTTGTACTCGATATCGACGAATGTATATCAGGACTTCCATTCTCGACGAAGAACCTCCCCCCTCAACTATTGTCTAGAGGATCCCCGCCGAGATTGCGAAATCGTGAAAAGTCCTCTCAAAAGCCCGCGGTGATTCAAGCTCGTAGTTCTACACCACCACCTCTTCCCAAGTCTGCATCACTACCTTTACACACAGCGCGACTGCCAGCGTCGACATCAGACCGGCAGTCCCATCCGCCACAGCCCGTTATACCGATCCATACATGCCCTCCCTCTGATCAAGTTCGCTTGGGTTCTCCCTTACTATCCCGGTCTCCATCAACACTCTTTGATCAATCTCCGCGGATTGCAGAAGTTGTCCGCCAGATCACACACACTCAAACTGTCGTCCGCGATCTGCATGCTCAGCTCAGCGACTGTCAGTCTTGCGCTGCACAATCCCATGGGGCTCTTCAAGGAGAGCTGGATTCTTTTAGAGAGCGTAAACGTCAAGAGGACGGTGTCAAGCTTGAGACTAAATCCCGGACCAAATCACTTGACGACTCTAGACGCAGTACGGAGAGCATGAAGAGAGATGCGGAGAAAAAATTAAAGGCCGCTCAACTTGCTCGGGATAATGCTACTCGGCGTATGGGGTTTATTGATCAAGAGATGGTCGGGCTACGACTCCGTCTTGCTGAAGATGAAGCACTAGCAGATCAAGGGACTGTTTCCAACGCAGAGAAGGAAATCAAGGAAGCTTTGGAACATAAAAGGCATGAAATCAAAGTTGCGGAAGATGTCGTTGCTGCGCTTAGTCAACGTGCTCGAGAATTGGAAGACAAGCTAGCGGAACACAGGCAAAGATTGGCATCCATCAAGGAGCGTAACCAGGTTCGAATGATGGAAACAAACCAGGCGATGACACCCAACGAGTCTCTTTGGATTGATTCCGGGGTTGACCTCGAACATCACACATCTCCTGTTACGTTTGACGCTGTCAATAATCTGGGCCGCCGACCCTCACTTACCGTCGACACTCCAGCTCCCATCAACACCCCATCGATTTTTAATTCATCCCCCACGAATGCGTATCCAACTTATGACGAGACGCTCTTTTCTGTGGCTCGTCAGCAACCTGGGTATGGTCATCATTCCATGTTCTCGCCCTTTAACGACTTGGACGAATTGCAAACCAGTGGTATAACAGGAGCTGTCTCGCCCACCAGCCAGTCTTTGATCCCCTCTGGTCTCATCTCGTCTATCGAGAACGGCGGTCTACCACGGTCATTCCAATCCGAGAGTGATGTTTTCATGGACAGAGGCGAATGGCGCAACAATGGCTACAACCAGCATGTTGCATCGCGGTCGAACGATAGTCAGGAACTGGGTTCTCCGGTCAGCTCTAATCGTAGCATTGAGCGCGATGTTCGTTTCATGGATGAACAGAGTGTGGATCAGCAGACATACCTGAATTTATCGCCTACAATATCGATGGATCTCCAACGTGCCTCATGGTCGCGCTCGGACCCGCATACACAAGACGACGCTGAGCGAGATTCCCAAATGGTGGAGAAGACAGCCCCACGTCGATGGTTCAGCTCGAAAGAGATATCAAAGAGAGGTCTGAACCCCAAAGCCAAAGTCTTCAGTCTCGCTAGGAAACCATCTCCCCCCCGATCCGCGGCGAGCTCTGCCTTTACCGTCTCGCCGCCACCTCATTCCTTCGACGCGCTGAACCCCACGGGTCTGAGCTCGATGGTGCCGAACGCTTCGCCGAGTTGCTTCACGCGCGCATTCGCGCCGTCGCCTGCAGAGCGGGAGGCGCTCCAGCGTGCGCTGGGGGGGTCGACGAATACGAGTTTCGAGAGGCTGCCGAGTTTGAGTGATGTGGGGAGTATCCCGTCGTCGCCTTCGCATGTCCATGCGCTGCCCGCCCGGCACTCGCTCGCGAAGATTCTGCCGGCGTGGCTTCAGTCGTTGCCTCGTCATAATACGACGAGCTTTAGTCCGTGGGATGACGAGGAGCCGGAAACGTCGAGTGGGAGTGGGAGTGGGAGGCAGAGGTGAGGGGAGAAGGAGGGGGGAGGAGACAAAAGGAGCCGTGGCGGTGTGACGATGGATTTTCACGGAGCGAGGTCTTGATTTATAGAACAGAGAACAGTGTGGGGTGGTTTGGTGTCTTGCGTCCAGCTGATAATGTCTGTATCAAAGTAGCACTTTAAATGGGGAAGTCTTGATTGGTCTCCGACACACTGGCAATTGAGTGAGTGGCGAGGTATCTCCTCGTGAACAAGACATGTGTGGAGATTTATTTTTAGTTGGCTGACAGCGCAGCGTATTTATTCCTGAGCCACTTATTCCAGGACAGACGGCGCCGTCGAGAGTCGAAATCTAAATGGAATTATCTTGTGTATCAGTATCATGGTGGTCGTAACGCATCCGTATGCGGAGAAAAAAATAAGTGAGTTACTGGTAATAGTAGGTAGAGCATGGAGGGGGGGGGGGACTCGGCATGATATGATACGATAGGGTAAGTACACAGAAGCGAAGCGTCCAAGATACAATAACAAAAAAAGACACGATAAATTTCCAAAACGAGTGGTGGTGGCCCGCGGGGAATCATGAAAGGTTATACCGTGCAGGGTATATTATATGGGGAGCACAAGGACCAAAAAAGAAGGGCGGGCGGGAGTCGAGATGCATGTGCGAAGACCCGGGATATAAACAAGACATGTATGTGCTGTGCATGGGCACCCTCCCTTTTTGGACAAAGGATGACTTTATCGAGCGCCGTCGAGGACTCCGCGTACATCTTGGACCGTTGCGAGATCGGTTAGGAAGGGGATGAGGTCTGTAAGCTCGGTGTCGTGGGGGTCGTTGAACCAAGAGGAGACGGGGACTGCGTTGTTTGGATGGAAGATGTATGAGGCGGGGGAGTTGTCGAGGATGATGGCGTCTGCGATGGGTCGACCGAGTTGTGAGAGATCCTGTATGTTATGAGACAAAGAATTCATTTCGGGTATGAGGGTACGTGCCTTGACGTAATTTCCTCGGTGGTTGTAGCAGCTTTCGCGGAATAGTCGATGGGATACGACTTGGTGGATATCGAGCTTGTCGAGGACCGGGTCTGCGTACTGATGGACAGGGTCAGACGGCTGTATGTCGGTAGTTTTGTGACATACTTTGCTCAAGCTGGCAGTGAAGACAACAATCTCGTAAATTTCTCCCATCATCTTGAGAAACTTGTCGACACCGGGACGTTTTATTACGTAGACGTTGTGGAGGTGGTATTCGATCTCGACGGGGACGACATAATCAGCCTGCTGGATAGACTGGGATGATGTGGTTGGTCAAGGTCGCAAAAGGGTATTTGTGGGGATTACCTTGAAGCTGCTGTGGACGAGAGTCTCGTCTAGATCGAGAATTAGACATTTTCTGCCGGCTTGTTGAGGGGAGATTGGAGGGAGTAGCGGAGTTGGTCTCCCGTCCTAGACGATGGTCAGTCGAGACGTAAAGAGGCAAGCTGTGTTGACTGACCGGACCGATAGGGATGCCTGCGCCGCCGTTGATGATGAGTCTCTCGTCGTCGTCGTCCATGTCGTCGAGGCCGTCAATGTCGTCGTCCTCGGTGAAGCTTGTGCCCTCCGAGTCCTCCTCTGCAGTGGGGTCGGGAGAATGGGGTTTGTCGTCGGCGGCTGTTGATCCCGGGGCCTGTACTGCGCCCGAGGTGACGCCCTCTGTCTCGTCGAGGGGGAGGAGACGGGGTGGAGACGGGGGGGTAGGCTGTATAGGGACGTCGAGGGTTGGAGACGTAGGGACGTCGACGGGTGTTGGGGATGGGTCCTTGTCCGGCTCAGGCTGCTCAGGCTGCTCAGGCTGCTCAGGCTGCTTTTCGTTGATGGAGGGGGCGTCATGTGAGGGAACACAGGGAATCAGGACACGGATGAGTCTGGAAAAGAAAGACGGCGACGACCCGCCAACCATCGCACAGACGAAAATCAATTTCTTCCTCAACCCATCCATGTGGCCATCACTCCTCTTCCCACGCCCCACCCCACAGCCAAGCACTCCAAAACATTCACGTCGCGTCATGGCAGATCGCTATGCCACACTCCAGCGAAAAGTAGACGACTTGGAGAGAGTCCACCACGACGGCAAGAAAGCGGTCAGCCCATCCCGTCGTTCCTGATTTCTTCTCACATACAACCAGCATCAAGCAGAGGTAGAGCGCCTCAAAGCTGAACTTGCCCGCTGCCAGAAACTCGGCGACAAACAGAAGAAACAGATCGACCTTCTCGAGTCCCGACTTCAAGACCTCAAGAAATCAAATGCATCCGACCAAAGCGAAATCAAAGATCTCCGCGTCAAACTTCGAATGTCGGAACATGAAAAGACTCTGCGAGCGAGCGAAACCAAAAAATCACTGCACACGCTCGAGACGAAACGGGACAGACGGATAGCGGAACTGGAAAAGACACTTGCCGAGGCTGCGCGAAAGCTTCAAGATGCTGTCGCAGAAGCTGGACAAGCACAAGGAGCGCTTGCGGCGAAATCCGTCCAGCTGGAAGACTATCGAAATCTCGTCGGTCAAGTCGCGCAAGAATACGGGCGTCTCGCGCATGACACCGTCTCTCGCGCATCATACACTCGTCTACGTCAAGAAAACACTACCCTGACGATCCAAGTCGCCCGTCTAGAACGTAAATTAGCCAATTCCGTCGCGCAGGTGGACGAGTTGGCCGTCCTGATCAGACAGACCAACGATCAGAAAACTTTCTTGGCTGAACAACTCGAACAGGTCGATCGGGAGATTGCATTCTACCAGGACGCATTGCTTGACAGGACGCTGCTCGTCAGGCCTGACGAATCGCCATCCGATATCCTGGTCTCCGTGGAACGAGAGCATGCTGGATCACTCCAAGATGTCCATGCACTAGACACAGCGCTAACGAGCTTGTTTTCTCAGTTCTACCAAACGACGAGCGAACAACTCTTGCGTGAATATGCCTTTGTGCAGGGACAGCTCAAGTGCGAACAAAAGCTCTCTGAGCAGCACTCTGTCTCTCTGTCGAGCGCACTGGCCTCGCACAAAGCGACTGCGGCGCAGCTCGAGCGTGTGGAAGGGGAGAAGGATAAGGTGGATGTAGAGTTGAAGGCTGCGAAGGATCTTGTTGATTCACTTAGGGTGTCTGAGGAATCTCTTACGCGCAGAGCAGAGGGAGCGGAGGAAAAATTGGCGCACGCTGCCACACACGAAGAAGCCGCTGTGAAAAAGGAGCGGGATGTCACTCGTCGACTGACAGAGGCTATGCAGAAGATGAGGACCGCGGAGGATACGTTAAGGGCTGAAATCGAGCAGTAAGTCTCTTCGTGCCGACTACGAGAGATACTGATTTGTATCATGACTAGATTGACTGGGGAACTAACGGACGCAGAGAGATACCAGGAGGCGTATCACACGCTCTCGAATGAAGTAGGTTCGCTCGTGGCGAGGAACCAACTAGCAGAGGAAGAGGCGCAGAAACTGAGCAAGTTTAACGCTGAGATACTTGGTCATAATAACCCCGCACAGCGTATTATGTATGTCGATCGAATACGGAGGGAGCTCGCCGAGACGAAACACGTTCGTGTCCCTGTCTTACATACATACA
>JABAJX010019817.1:0-57406 GCA_018221735.1 Termitomyces sp. K1Aa
GGATTCCGGCCAACTCTCTGCTTGACATGACCTACAATGTCATCTCTCAACTATGTCGAGACGCCAAATACTAATCTCGTTCGTGATTCTGCTATTCAAGTACCTTTTGATCTGACGATGGTTGTATACTATGTCTAGATATGCTGCATATGTCGGTATGTGTGGCAATACTTGTCCGGATATGTATGTGTTTGACTGACTCGGTTTGGGGGTGCGCAGGGCGCCGTTTACGGATCCGGTCACGACGCTGACGTGCGCGCATACGTTCTGCAAGGACTGTATCCATCGTGCTCTCGAGCATGCAGAGCACTGTCCTATAGATCGGTCACCCCTAAGCGTGAACAACCTCGCACCTGCCAATCCCATCGTGCGATCGGTGAGTCTAGGATTGCTTACTTCCTGCGTTGTTTTTTGGTTGATATCGGGGGTGATTGCGTGCAGCTTGTGGATGAATTGGTGGTGGAGTGTGTGTATCGGGCGGAAGGGTGCCTGTATGAGTGCCAACGCCAGTTGTTGGCTGGTCACCTTGCAGACACGTGTGTGTGTAGGGAGGTGACGTGTCCGCAGGGAAAGTGCGAGGAGAGGATGATGTTCAAGGATTCGAAGGAACATGTGCATGATGGTGAATCGGATGAGTCTGTGGTTCGTAATCTTTTCTATATCGCTAACGCTTCTGATTGAGATGCTTTTTTTGATTTCAGGCTGCTACGGAAAGCCAGAATACAGCAGATAGTCAATCTGTTTCTTCGAATGAGTCTTGTGAGACATCGGGGCTTGGTTCTACAGATGATGCGCCGGATGTGTCTCGCCGTGTTGTAGAACTCACGGCACAGAACATTATTCTTCGACAACGCGTTGATACGCTGGAGAATCTCGTATCTACCTTTCGCAGAGAGATGAGCACAGTGAAGCACGCGCTCGGGCCGTGGATGCAGGGTTCCAATGTCAGTCCACCGAGACATTATTCAAGTGAGATGCCGGTGGGTAGTCAGCCAGCTACTGCGTCGACGTCGACGGGAGTAGATGGGGGTGTTGGAGTCGAGCACTCGCAATCCCGGTATCAAGCGGCGTCGCTGGCCTCTGGAGACTCTCTTGCGCCGTACTTTCCGACTGAACAAGAATTCAGCGCATCATATCGCCCGCCTCAGCAGCATCATCGCACTTTGTCAAACGCTAATGTTTATGAGGGTTATACACGTACTCATCCGCTTGTTGCGCCGTTGAATCTGAGCACGACACTGGAAGGCACGTTGCATGGGTTGCGAGAGAGTGTGGTTGGGCTTGCGACGGGGGTGGATGCACTTGGACGGAGGCAGGAGATTGCCTTGTCGAATGAGACGACACGGATGGGGGAAGAGGTTGGGAGTCTTAGGCTTAATCTGCAGGGACTTCGGATGCAGGTTTGTGTGTGAATTTTGTAGGGAGTTGGGCTGATGATTGACTAGATGCACACGATCATGATGGACCGGAACGCGCAGCTCACGGGGCGAGATGGAGTAGAGAATATGAATTACATGAACGGGCAGTGGATGGGACCGCCACGTGGATTCTACACGCAGCCGCCATCGGCGACTAAATTGTAAAGTATGTAGATTAAAGTATCTAGAGGGATCGTGTAGACCAGGCGTTGTCGAGTTGATCGAGCATGTGCTGGATTTGCTTGACTGCTTCCTTGCGTTCCTTGCGAGCTTGTTCGCAAGATGGATCTGCGACGATGGCGTCGAGACGGAGGAGAGACTGGAGGAGGAGTTCGCTGAGACGCGTGTGTTCTTTTTGATCGGTGGGTGCGAGCAGGAAAGCGTCGAGACTGGGCTTGAGAGCCGAGTGGACCGAGGCGAGTTCTGAGTGGATGGTGGATCGGATGGAGCGCTCAGAGGGCGATGAGGGAGAGTCGGTCTGGGCGATGATGGCGATTGTTGTGTTTGGGGTGAGGTTGTAGGCAGAGACTGGGGGGGGTGAGGAGGAGTAGGAACGGGGAACAGGGACTCACTGGGTGCACTGTCGTCTTTCATGATGGCGCCTGCATGGATGAGCTTGAATGCATGGATGGGCAGATGGGTGTAGTCGGCGAGTGACTTGCGGATGGCGTACAGCGGGGTGTCTGGCGCAGGCAGATCGAAAGTAATCCTGCACACAGTCAGTAGCAGACAATTGCAGCCAATCTCACTTACCGCTCCTTGCCCCACTTGACGGTGACAGCCATAGAGTCACTAAGCGTTGGCGCACCCTAACCCCGCGTGCCACTAACCCTAACCCCGCGTCTTCTCCCACACCAACCCCGCGTTGGCGCCACTAACCCTAACCCCGCGTCTTCTCCCACAGCCCCCTTATGACTTCATCTCCGTCGTCGACCATGGCGTCCGACCCCCGCCGCCCCACTCTCCTCCTCAGCCCCAGGCATGCCATCACCCCCATTCCTCCAGGTCTCCAGGCAAAGATGGCCGCCGTAAGTCCTTCTCCACCCATCTCCTCTATCTCCTCACCACCGCCCCAGCTCGCCAATAGATCCTCCCCCGCAACAAACCCTCTTGAAAACCCTTCCATAAGCCCTCCACCCCGTCCACGTTTCCCAGGCCTTGCCGCTCGCCGCACAAAACCCGCCCTTTTTCTCAAAGAGATCGATCCCTCCATCCCAAGCGGCGGTGCTGCGGCTGCTGGTCTCGGCGCAGGCCGCCCTTCTCTTGCTCAGGACCCCCCAAGGCGTCCCAATCCCGCCAATCTGGTCTCACCCTTTTCCAACTTTTCTAAAATAGTGTATGTGCCCCCATTGCCGTCCCTTCTTGCCTAACGTGTCACAGAGACCCATCTGGTACACTCAATTTCAACGGCAAGGCTGTTCTCCACGCCGCCGGTGTCAATTTCTCCTCGGGCGCGTCCTTTAACATCAACATGACCCAGCTTCACCTCGACGAAGAGCTTGGCCGCGGAAACTATGGCACCGTCAAAAAAGTCTTACACAAACCGACCAACGTGGCCATGGCCATGAAGGTCTGTCCCCCCCTCTCCTACCTCCTCTTCTGTACCTTATCCTTTCCAGGAAATCCGCCTCGAACTCGAAGAAGCAAAGTTAAACGCCATCATCATGGAGCTTGATGTTCTTCACCGTGCCGTCGCTCCCGAGATCGTCGAGTTTTATGGTGCCTTCTTCATAGAGTCTTGTGTATACTATTGCATGGAGTTTATGGACGCTGGAAGCCTCGACAAGCTTCAGGGCGCAGGCGTCCCTGAAGATATCCTGGGCCGTATTGCCAGCTCCATGGTCCGCGGACTCAAGTTTCTTAAAGACGATCTACAAATCATTCATCGCGGCACGTACTCGGCCCTTCTTTCTTTCCAACTCTATCTAACAGCCACTCCAGATGTGAAACCAACCAATGTTCTCGTCAACACAAAGGGCGAGATCAAGCTCTGTGACTTTGGCGTCTCTGGCCAACTAGAGAAATCTCTAGCAAAAACCAATATCGGTTGCCAGTCCTACATGGCCGTATGTTCCTTTCTCCGTCTCTTGTTATACGATATCTTACAATGTTGCTTAGCCCGAACGCATCAGGGGCGAATCCCAGGGTAATCTTGGTACCTACACTGTCTCATCAGACGTCTGGTCACTCGGTCTTTCCATGATTGAAATTGGGATCGGGCAGTACCCATTCCCTCCCGAATCGTACGCAAACGTCTTTGCGCAACTCACAGCAATTGTGCACGGGGATCCACCAGATTTGCCAGAAGACAGATTCACCACAGAGGCAAGGAAATGGGTTGCGCGATGTCTGGCAAAGAAGCCAGAAGATCGTGCGACATACCAGGAGCTGCTCGACCATCCCTTCCTCAAGGAGGATTCCCACAGGCAAGTCGACATGGCGAAATGGGTGAGGGGGGCCGTTCAATACAAGGATAAAAAGCTGGCGAAGGAAAAAGAAGAGAGGGAGGCGGCGGGAGTACAGCCTCAGCCACAGCCTCAGGCTCAGCAAGCACCGCAGACGAATCAGCCGGATCCGTCATCGGTGGAATTCTTGTGAATACCTGATTGGACTCTTGGGGCTCCTCGATCAGGCTGATAGACCCTCTGTGCAGTTGTTGGAATGCACTCAGCCATGCCCTACATTGTTACTTACACCGCTGAGTCACGGAGAGGGGCGTCGCGCGAGCGACTCTCTATCCCTTCAAGTTTTACCACGTATACCCCCCTCCCCCTCGGGCTGGACTTGACATCACGTCAGTCGGGGCCGGCCCCAATCAGACTGCACACTTTTTTTCATTCGCATTCGCAATAACATTTTCTGTATGCTTACATCCGTGCGTACTCAATACCTTTCTCTCCATCGAGCCAGGCGCTAAGCTGGATACTGTATTATTTGACATGGGTTCGTGTACTACCATTATTATATTTGCATAGCGATAAATACATACTCACTCTCGACATTTCGTTGGACGCGTAGGAGTGTTTATTTAGTGTTCATAGATTGGTCCTTGATGGAATGAAGTAGAGTCTGTTGATGATAGCGATTCGTCTCGTGTTCAATCTTATCTTCAATGCAAAGAATGTTCAACGCGCAAGTACACGCGTCTTGACGACGATAGAAGGGTGGTAGTGCCAAAAGAGGTGTTCAATGTATTCGGTGCTTGAGAGAACGACTTGAGGGTTACCGGCAAAGTCCGTTTAAAAATTAGCGATTGACTTTACCAAATCAAATCTACATACGCGGTTATCTCCCTCCAAACATCAGAGTCATCTGTACTTTGAGTCATCGATTTCAAGTCCCAGTAGGCTTTCCTTCCATATCGATCATGTCTTTCCCTCCGCACGACAGTCTGTCTTTCATATTTTCTGCTCAGCATCTGTCTGATTTGTTATAGTTTCTGCGCAGTTTGATTTTGCCAAGGAGGAGGAGAAGGTTATCGCCTTCTGGCGCGAAATCGATGCGTTCCGGACGAGTTTGAAACTATCCGAGGGCCGTCCCGAGTTTACCTTCTACGACGGACCACCATTTGCCACGGGCCTGCCCCACTATGGCCACCTTCTAGCCGGTACCATCAAGGTAGATTGCCTCGAGTACTTTTTTTTTGCTCATAAGATTGCTGACGATCTTTGTTAGGACATCGTCACTCGACACGCACATTCTAGTGGTTTCCACGTATCGCGTCGTTTTGGATGGGACACGCATGGGCTCCCCGTTGAGCACGAGATCGACAAACGACTTGGTATCACGGGTAAAGAGGATGTCCTCAAGATGGGCATCGACAAGTACAATGAGGAGTGCCGCAAAATTGTTATGCGCTATGCCTCCGAGTGGCGCCAGACCGTCGAGCGTATGGGCCGATGGATCGATTTCGACAACGATTATAAAACGCTCAATACTACGTTCATGGAGTCTGCGTGGTGGGCGTTTAGTGAAATCTACAAGAAGGGCATGGTATACCGTGGTCTTCGCGTCATGCCTTATTCTACAGCGTGTACCACCCCTCTTTCGAATTTCGAGGCAGGACAGGCCTATCGCGATGTCAACGATCCTGCTGGTACGTAGCTCTACACGAAAGGATCAATGACTCGAATTTGGATTAATCGTTTCTAGTTACGGTATCTTTCCCACTCGTCGACGATCCTACTACATCTCTTTTGGCCTGGACCACAACCCCTTGGACTCTCCCTGCCAATCTCTCTCTTTGCGTTCATCCTGATTATACGTACATCAAGATCCACGATCAGGACCGCGATCAGAATTTCATCATTCACGAGAATCTCCTCAAAACACTCTACAAGGACCCAAAAAAAGCGAAATTCAAGAAGATCGGTCAGTTCCAGGGTGTCGATATGAAGGGCTGGAGATATGTCCCAGCTTTTGAATATTTCACGGAACGAGTACGTCGGATATGTTGCTTGTTTTTTTCTGCGCAGACGAGTTTAACGAGGATACAAGTTTGAAGACAAGGCATTTAGAGTTGTGGTGGATACTTATGTTACGGATGCCGATGGTACAGGCATTGTTCAGCAAGCTCCTGCGTTTGGTGAGGATGATCATCGTATCGCCATTGCTAGTGGTGTTTTGCGCGATGATGAGATGCCGCCTTGCCCTATCGACGACAGAGGCATCTTCACCAAGGAAGTCCCAGACTTTGCTGGACTTCATGTCAAGGTTTGTGGAATCTCTGCTGCATAGGGCTTTGCGATCTCAACTTAGGTCACACAGGCCGCGGATAGTGGTATTCAGAAGATGCTCAAAGCTAAGGGTCGCCTCATTGTGCAGTCTACTATCAACCATAGTTACCCTCATTGTTGGAGGTATGAGGTTTTTTTCGATCCTAACTAAAGTTTGGAACTTGCTAATGACTTTGAAATCAAAGATCTGGAACTCCTTTGATCTACCGTGCCATTCCTTCTTGGTTCATCCGCGTTCAGCCTATCGTAGACCAACTTGTTAGTCTTAACGAGGGTACAAGATGGTCTGTACTTAATGTTTATCTCTGCTAACGAATATTGACAAACATATATCAGGGTTCCCCAGAGTGTTGGAGACAACAGATTCGGCAATTGGCTGGCCAATGCTAGAGATTGGAACGTTTCGCGCAACCGTTATTGGGGAAATCCCCTCCCCATCTGGGCAAGTGATGATTATGAGGAGGTGCGACTTATTCTCTTCTTCCTGGACTAGATGGACGAGTCATATTTGCATTCAGATTGTCTGTGTTGGCTCGGTTGCAGAGCTAGAAAATTTATCTGGTGTCACGGGTATCACTGATATTCACCGGGACAAGATCGACCACATCACTATCCCTTCACAAAAGGGTAAGGGTCAACTCAAACGCGTCGAGGAAGTTTTCGACTGTTGGTTTGAATCGGGAAGGTGTGTTCTGTGCCACGCCACGGCATTTGGAATCTAACACCAAGTGTTCCTTTCAGTATGCCTTATGCCCAACAGCACTATCCCTTCGAGAACAAAGAACTTTTTGAGCGCACTCACCCCGCCGATTTTGTTTCAGAGGGCATCGATCAAACGAGAGGCTGGTTCTACACGTTGCTCGTACTTTCAACACATCTTTTCGGCGTGGCGCCGTGGAAAAATTTGATTGTCACTGGTTTGGTTCTCGCTGCGTGAGTTGCCAAAATTCTCATCCTTGCAGTTCCTGACATTTATATCAAGCGATGGCAAGAAAATGAGCAAAAGCCTGAAGAATTATCCTGACCCCAATCTCATTATTGACAAGTACGGTGCTGACGCTACAAGGTATTGATCATTGGAGGATCTTGATCGTATTTTCTGGCTGATAACGATGTAGAATGTTCCTCGTCAACTCTCCCATTGTACGAGGCGACAATCTGCGCTTCCGTGAAGAAGGTGTTCGCGAAGTCATCTCGCGAGTCCTTTTGCCTTGGCTCAATTCTTTCCGATTCTTCATTGGCCATGTCTCTCTTCTCAAGAAAGTCACTGGTGTCGACTTTGTATACAACCCTCATGCAGGAGTCTCAAACAACGTTATGGATAGATGGATTCTAGCTCGTTGCCAGTCCTTGATCAAACTTGTCAGGGAGGAGATGGCTGCGTACAGACTCTACACCATCATTCCGCGGTTGTTGGATCTCATTGATGAGCTCACAAATTGGTATATTCGCTTTAACCGCAAGCGTCTAAAGGGAGAGGACGGTAAGGAAGATACTGTGATTGCTCTCAACACACTGTTCGAGACGCTCTTCACCCTCTGTAGAACGATGGTAGGTACTCTCCTAGGCATTCTGAAGCCTAAGTATACTCAAAGAAATTGTTTCGCCTTAGTCTTCATACACTCCCTTCCTAACCGAGAATCTCTACCAATCTCTTCGGCAATACATTCCAGAGGATCCCACTGCGGGTGACACGCGTTCTGTCCATTTCTTGGGCTTCCCGGAAGTGAAAGAAGAGTACTTTGATGCTGATATCGAGCGTCAAGTGCAACGCATGCAAGCTGTTATTGACTTGACGCGAAATATCCGAGAGAAGAACAATATCTCCCTCAAGGTTGGTCACAGAAAGTTTCAACTATAGTATATTCTGATCATCATTGTTTTCAGGTGCCTCTCAGAGAGCTCCTGGTCTTCCACCCTGATGGCCAGTTCCTTGACGATGTCAAGTCACTCCAGCGTTACATTGCATCTGAGCTGAACGTTCGTGACGTTATCTTCACCTCCGATGAAAGCCTTTCCGGCGTACGATATCGCGCCGTTGCTGATTGGTCTGTGCTCGGTCGCAAGCTAAGGAAGGATCTCGGCCGCGTTAAGAATGCCCTGCCGAATGTTTCCAGTGATGCAGTCCGGGAGTATATTAGCACCGGAAAAATCAATGTGGATGGTATTGAACTGGTCGCGGGCGACCTCACTGTCCAACGATACCTCGAGCTCCCTTCTTCAGCTGAAGGCCAGTTCGCTACCCACACCGACAACAACGTCGTCGTACGCCTTGACGTTCAAGTCCATCCTGAGCTCCAGGCCGAGTGGTTGGCGCGTGAGCTCACAAATCGTGTTCAGAAGTTAAGAAAGAAAGCTGGGCTTCAGGCGACCGACGATGTTCATGTATTCTATCGCTTTGAGGAAGGCGCAGGTTCTGAGCTGCTCGCTGCTCTAGAACAACACACCGAAATCATCCGAAAAACGTGCGGCAGTCTTCCTGTAGACGTCAGGGAACGGAAACCGGACTCTAAGCTCATCATCGAGGAGGAGCAAGAAATTGCTGACGTCAAGTTTGATTTATACTTGGTGGCGTTGTAGAAGAGGAGTTCCGTTGAATAGATGATTATCTTGTACTAATACAATACATCGTGACATTGGGTTATAATACAGTGTTGGATATATATACATTACTGAGCGTTCCACTACTTTTTGGTTGTGCCGAATCCCCCAAAACCCATCATCTTCGCCATGTCGTCATCCTGGTCCATGGCTGTATCCTTTATCAGTTCAAGACGTGCTTTCTCTTTCTCTGCCTTTTTAGCCGCCTTTTTCTGTTCCCGCAACGCTACTTCCTTGGCTTTAAGTTCCGCTAAACGTTGATCAAAGTCATAGGCCTTAGCAGTGGTAGCGGCCTTGGTCTTTTCGCGTAGAAGTGCTATTCGAGCCTGAACTTGAGCAAGGGTCGACCGTGCTACTTTGGTAGATTGTCCAAGGACACGGAGATCTGGATGGAATAAGAAAGGTATACTTAGATAAAAGGATATCAAACGTACGGGCTCTGCTGTTCAAATGATCGAGGTACCCAACACTATCCTTGTATGTCCTATTACATGGCTCACAAAAAAAGCCCGGTTGACCAGGTCCTCTTCCCCCTGGATTTTGCACGACCATAGTCTTACCAAGATTTTTGTCGAGCTCCAAGCTTCCCTCGCGTTGCTTCATGAGCTCGGTGGGTTTCGGCAGATCATCTTTACGAGGACCTTTCCGCGGTTTCTTCCCTGTAAATCGTGTTAAGTAGTACGATAGAGAAATATCTGCCAAGACTACCTTGCTTCATTCGCTCCTCGTTCTCCTGCATCCTCTCCTTCTCTTCTTGGTCTTTCTTCCTGGCACGTTCTGCATACTCCTCCTTGTCCCATTTCTTCCGAAAGTCGGTGTCGGTCGCCTTGCTCGCCATGAAAGTCAAAGGTAGTAGTGATGTATGGGGCTGGTTGGCATCAGAGTGATGGAAAAGCAAACATAAATAACACGTAACGCGTCACAAAAGCGTCTTCAGAATTATGAGGCAACCACACCATTTGGGAGATGAGCGCAGTCAGCAGCAATGGCGTTCCTCTACCTGTACTCTTCCCTCTTCCTTTCCAAATACTTGCATTGGTCGGTCTCGAGATCCTTGGTTGGGCGACAAATCTTCATGGCCTCGATAACGCTGGCATCGACGTTATTAGCTCCTTAGAGCTTCGGACGGACGCAGCCAATTCTCTACCAGCACACCATCCTACTTCCAGACAGAGTTCATCCTTAGTCGCGCTCTACAATTCTCTATACCGCATCTTTGTCATCTACTTTTCAATATGCTTTGCCTTCTGGTTGGCATGGCGATATACAACCAAGGGTGAAGTTGGCCTCGTCGATGTTTTTGGATATATACCCGCCATGGCTTCTTTGACTATCATCTGCATTCTGTTTTATCCATACAATACCCTCCACAAGACGGAGCGTCGGAAGTTTATCTAGTGAGTAGGAACGCTTCTCGAACACCTTTTTACTCAGCGTACCTTTAGTGCTACTAGGAGATGCTTATTTTCTTCATCGGATAACCCTGTCTATTTCTCAGACGTTATCTTGGCCGACATCTTCACATCCTTTGCTCAAGTCGTGGGCGACGTTTGGCTTTCGTTGTGTATGTTGATTCCTGGAAACAGTATGCTGAGGCCACAGATCGGTGTGGGCGTGTCACGGTGGATGCTGCCAACTGTCATGAGGTACGTGCTTCGTGCCTACTGTCTATCACTATCGCCTATCTATAGGACGCGAAACAGTCTTCCATACCTCGTACGCCTACGTCAATGCGTGATTGAGTACTTTCATCAAGGCAACCGTCGGTCATTGTATAATGCTTTAAAATATGCAACGGCATTTCCTGCAATCTACCTCTCTGCCGCACAGGGGCTTGTATCCGTAGATGGAGGCAGTCATAGTAAGGCCTCTGTCAAGGCGGAACATTGGGATAATTTCGTATTTAGGCTCTGGTGATCTTTCTGATACCTCTTCCTTTATTTTCACTCAACATTTGTTTAGGCTCCTAGCTGCTCTGGTGAATTCTCTTTACTCCTTCTGGTGGGATGTAACAAACGATTGGGGAATGGATCTTCTCCGATTGTCAAATGATGACGCGCACACGACACGCTTGCCACCTCGGAGACATCTTCCCCACCCGCATTCTGCTACTCCTCTCGTGCCAAGGGATGGCAATTCTCTTGATCTGCAAGAATCAGCAGAGCTTTCGCGTTCATTGGCTGAATTGGCAAATCATAAACGATATTATCACCCATTCGGCCTCCGCCACTCACTGTATTTTCCGCTCCTTGTCTACCCTATTCTGATATTTCTCAATCTCATACTGAGGCTTACCTGGTCCATGAGACTGTTCCACGTTGTGAATGTCAGTTCTCATGCTGACATAGCTAATTTCTGTCTCAAAATGGCCGAATTGTTCCGTCGGTGGATGTGGGTATTCATTCGTATTGAATGGGAATTGGTCAAAAAAGGACGAGAAGGCCACGCGAAACTTCGAACAGATGATGAAACCATGGCTTATAATATGATTCCTTCTGTAAATACCGAACAACAGTAAAATCGGGCTGTACATAGACTAGTGAGTCCTCAAAGGTTTCATTTCATCTGCGTGGAGCTAACTAAGCTATGGGAAGTCTACTGCTATCACACGGATAATGATATAAACTCTTATAAACCCATGATCTTGTGAACTTGAAAGACTTCGGCTGACGAACCATTGTCTGTAATTGACTTCTTTGGCTTCTTCACCCCTCAGCGTGAGGTCAATTCGGCGCAGTCCGGAAGACCATTTGCTCCTTCAAGCCGTAGCAACAGATGTAGACGGGGGCTATCGGTATGGGAGTGACACCATGGGACACACGTGGTTCAAACTCTCACCAGATGACCTGTAATGGTTCTCAGACCGCGGGCAGATTCGTCTCACCATCTGACGCGCTGGATGTATAAATACCATCATATTCGGATTCTTCTCTCTAAACGAAAATGAAGGTGCAACCTCCTACTACTCGCGATATCATCTCACTGACACCCTCTAGGTCCTTGCTATCCTCTACTCTGGTGGTGTTGCAGCACGGGAAGAGCCCCGTCTTCTGGGAACGATTGAAAACAAGGTACTCCCATTGGCCCCTTTCCGCCCGGGAAGACTCGCTGACGCGACTTCCAGCTCGGTATTCAGGAATGGTTAGCATCGATGGGTCATGAGCTCATCGGTTTGTCGTTCTTTATTTCACTGAGATGTCGCCTGATCTTGTAATTCCAGTATGTGGACGCGCCCTGTTCTTGCGAACAAGATTTATGACGCTTGATAGGTTTCCAGCGACAAAGAAGGGCCTGACAGCGACTTCCAGAAGCACTTGGTGGATGTTTGTGACTTTATCCCTGCTCCCTTGATCAAGTGGATGACGTCACATCATGTTATAGGCTGAGGTTTTGATTACTACTCCGTTCCACCCTGGGTAAGTATTTTCCCAGGATCATCCTATCTATTCTAACGCTGGTGTGCATTAAGTTACCTCACTCGTGAGCTCGTTGAGAAGGCACGCGTCGACATAATATGATTAGGGGCTGATTCTAACCCTTAAAATCGCAGGCAAAGAACCTTAAAATCTGCATTACAGCTGGAGTTGGTTCGGACCATATCGACTTGAACGCTGCTGTAGACCACAGAATCCAAGTCTTGGAGGTGTGGCATAGGGTTGCTAACCATGTGATAAACTGATACTTATCTAGGTCTCCGGCTCCAATGTCGTTTCGGTGGCCGAGCATGTTGTAATGAGCATTCTCATCCTCGTGCGAAACTTTATTCCGGCTCACGAGGTATGCTTAGTTTGCAAGCAAGAACAGATCTGACAGATTGTTGATCTTGGTTATATAGATGATTGAGCGTGGAGATTGGCAGGTGTCGGACGTTGCCAGGAGCGCTTTTGACCTGGAGGGGAAGGTAGTGGGCACTATCGGTGCTGGTCGTATCGGCTATCGTGTCTTGCAGAGGCTGGTCCCGTTCGATACTAAGGAGTTGCTCTACTATGATTATGCGCCCCTTCCTCCTGGTAAGAGGCACCTCTCGAATATTATTTCATCTACCAAATCGTAACAGAGGCTGCCAAGGCTGTCAAGGCACGTAGGGTCGAAGATTTGAAGGTTTGTTATTTTATCAGTCAGTAAGTCTCTCATCCTAATGAGATTTTGTCAAGGAATTTGTGTCCATGTGCGACGTCGTCACAGTCAACTGCCCTCTTCACGAGGGTACTCGTGATCTTGTGAATGCGGATCTATTGAAACATTTCAAGAAGGGGGCTTACCTTGTCAATACCGCTCGTGGCGCCATTTGCAATGCTGATGCTGTCGCTGCTGCCTTGAAGAGCGGCCAGCTTGCGGGTTACTCTGGTATGTTACGAACACCATTGAAAGTCACCACCCATGCACTGATAATCTATCATAGGCGACGTTTGGAATGTTCAGCCTGCCCCTAAGAACCATGTGTGGCGCACCATGAAGAATCCTCTGGGAGCTGGAAATGGAATGGTCCCCCATTATTCTGGCACGACACTCGATGCTCAAGCCCGTTATGCTGCTGGCGTAAAGTCCATCCTCATGAATTATATGGAGAATAAGGCTCAGGATCCCCAGAATGTCATTGTTGGTCTCGGTAAGCCACGATTTATTTCTATGGTCTTTCTGTCCTCGACTCAATCTATTTTCCCAAGGCAAATACGAGACTAAAGCTTGTAAGTACTTCTTTGACTCTGATATATCTCAACTTTTCTTGATTTACATTTTTAGATGGTCAACGTTGAAGGAAGACGTAATGTCTGGACTGTACAGTAGTCGAATACTTGTGATCCCGTTGTATATCTCTAACATGGTTACGACCTGTCAAACCAGTTTTTCACTTCCACTTTGAGTGTTGCGATCATTGTCCCTGCCAAAAAACTACGATAAAATTTGAAATTCACCTGCTTCGTCGGTAACCTCGCGGCAGATGGGTTGCGTCGTCAAGTACGACATCTATCGCGGCCTCTACCATGTTCCGACATCCTGCTTAAGGATGTACGGGCTGAATCTAAATTCAGCCTGAAAAAGTTTCGTCTCTGGTACCCTGCAGTATGGAGCACGCGAGAGACTTGAACACACTCAGCCGTCTCGCTTGATATGTTCCAGGAGTTGGTCTTTAAAGAATGATTCGATCTTGATAGCATTCCTATGGTAGATAGTGTGTTCCGGGTTGTAGGTCTTGCAGTTGTCAAAGACCAGTTGAGCATCCGCGATAAAGGCTTCTGTACTTGGATATTGGTTGGTCTCCAACTTGTGTTCCATTGTATTGAAGTCTAGAATCTCCCGTGTAAGTGTTCATGGCCAATGGAAAGAAGGCATTACACCTACCCATGGGATTTGTGATAACATCATAATAATCTGGTACTTCCTCTGCCTTTACTGGCTGGAGGAACGCCCAAGCTTGAGGATGATCCTGCAGTTCTTTCAATATGCGTTCCAGGTAGTACGTATCTGTATTTCTTGGCGCAGGTCGCACTTCCCTGTAATCTATTCAGTAGCTGGCTTCCTCATAAAAAGTCCAAACACTTACTCCATTGCCATCCTGAGAGTCCAACCACTTTCTCCTGAACACGTCGAGGATGAATCAATGTGATAGACAGAGTGAATCGGCAAATATGATCCTTACGCAGACCAGGGACATCTTTAGGGTCCACAGTAGTACCTTCCACAGCCCCGGGCTGGAATTGTGGCAGACCAGGGTGAACGACATGAGATCTGGACATTCGACGGATCTTCGTCATGACAGCCTCCTGCTGCTGCGCAAGAATCCTCGGCTTGTCCAGATAATCAAATTTATCTAGCATAGTGCACTGCACTATGGTGCCGCCTTCATAATCCTTGATATAGGCTGCCCATATCGATCGATCCAAAGTGATATCTTTAGAGAACCCTTGTTTTTCAAAGTAACCCACGGCATAGTTATCGGCATAAGTCAGAAAGTGCATCATTCCTGGATATGCGGATTTTATATGTGCTTTGAAATGGTCCATTAGCATGCCTCCGTAACCCTGCGACAATAAGTAAGAGAGCCCCATCGACCTTT
Source organism: Termitomyces sp. K1Aa (assembly GCA_018221735.1). Classification (NCBI taxonomy): domain Eukaryota; kingdom Fungi; phylum Basidiomycota; class Agaricomycetes; order Agaricales; family Lyophyllaceae; genus Termitomyces; species Termitomyces sp. K1Aa. The sequence goes on from JABAJX010019817.1 coordinate 14,814, forward strand.
CAAGTTCCCTACCTTTTCTTGATCAGCAGAAGCTGTGGCAAAGAAAACAATCTCTGCAAACCCTCGGTGCGGGAAAGGTCGAAAACATATACCGCCCACAACTTTGTAGCCACGCTTTATAATAGCGAGATTTCTGGAATTCGAATCAAATACGAGACGCGCGATGTACTCTCGAGGCATGTTTGGCAATTGCTTCTGGAACAGGGCTTTCAAACCAGCGAGAATGACGAACGATCTGGGCTGCGAATCGTTTTCTACAGGTGTGACTTGAATGACGCCCCGGCGCATTTCAGTAATAGCAATTTTTTCTGTCTTGCCTGGAGGCTGCGTATCTTCATTAAACATGGAAATAATCTGACATAAGAAGGACGCACGCCAGACGGAGCGTTTGCACCTGTATCAACGGTCACACCGGCAGCAAGCCTTGAAAGTTGACCTTGATCCATCACATCCTCTACTTTGACCCCGTTAACGTGCCCATTGATACCGTTAACGACACCATTCATCTGAGTGCTTTCTGCTTCATTTGGAGGAAATAACGAAGCAGGCGCCGTTTGTGCCTTGTGACTCGTTTTTCCTCGAGTTTTACCACTTCGTTTACTAATAGGTGGACGTGTCGCCTTCTCCGCCCGACCAGAACTTTTGAGACCCATTCGAGCAGCTAGAGGCGTGTCTTCTTCATCGTCATCATCATCGTCTGCGTCACTTAGAGATGAAATGGATATTCGCCGGCGTTTGTTGGAGGGTTGGGGGGGATCACTAAGGATAGAAGAAACGGGAGAGGGAGGTTGTTGTTCTGCAGGAAAAAATGAGAACTTGAAGGGCAAGAGTGATGAAGGAATACCTGGTGAAGAGGTTGTTCTTATTCGCGGACTTAGAAGCGAGCCTGGTATCTTCATTTGCCGTCGGACGGACACAATATCTTCGTCAGAATAATGAAAATCAAGCAATTTGCCAGCATCCTGTATATGACCTATGTTCAAGTTGGATCATGTAAAAGGTACGAGACCTACGTGCAGCAGCTCGTCGAGACGAATAGCGACACGAGTGCGCCGCATAAACTCAGCCCGCTCTAATTCGAACTCATCCGCGTTGTGATCGCGGACGTCATGGCCGCAGGCACATGTTTGGAGATACGGAAAGTCAGAGTCGTCGTCGTCAACATCAGAGCCATATTGACCCAAGTCGCCAAGAGAGGATTCATTAGTAATTTGTTGATCAAGAACGACGTCAACGTCGAGAGGCGGATGAAGGGCCAAGCATGAGCCGTTGCAGATGGCACAGGGAGAGTGACGGGCTATCTTGAGGGCACGCTGTGTGCTATTGAGTTGACTGAGTTGATCTGAAGCTGGATATGCAACCTTCATCCTCGTTGTCGAGATCAAGAGGGCGAGGGGCACGTGACGGGAACACGCTCTGCTTATACCCCTCATGTAAGATGGCGCTCTCTTGTATTTATCTCCTCGAGGCTCTCCTCGTCTCCTTCACAGGCTTTGCCGCCGCCTCGGCTTGGATCGACTACCCCTTTCATGGTTTTGCCACTCTCACTCACTATGAAATCCCTCTGGATTTTGTCGCGTCCTGTGGATGCGTCCCACATAGTACACATTACCCCACCGCTGCGCTCTCTCAGATGGCGTATGGCAGCAGCACCGCCTTTGGTTACTCTTCGCTGTGGTGTTGCGAATCAGAGGCTTTACTCACTCTCTGATGGATAGGTCCTGCGTGTGGAAAATGCTTCAACTTGACCCTCTTGAATACCGTGACGGCGGATCCCACATTCTATCCAAATACCACAAAGTCCATCGTCGTAAAGATCACCGATCTGTGTCCCTTGTCAACAGATGGATGGTGTTCAGGAACAACAACTAGGACTAATTCGTGAGCTCGAGCACCGCATCCTGTGATTGAGTACGAGTCGAAATCCTTTGCATAGCGCTGGTCATAATCTTAATTTCGATCTTGCATACCCTTCGGAAGCGATACCCGACGATTTCTTTCCCTCTGATGTTGCCACTTATGGATATACTGTCAGTCTTTTCAGGCTCTTTGAATTCCATACTCACTCAAATTAAGGATTTCGGAGTCTGGAATATTTCCTACCAGACTGTACCGTGTGAACCTGACTGGGCAGGCGCTGTTGAAGCTTCAGCTTTGGGTAGCGTCACAAATCTTGACTCAGGAAGCGTATGCTGTCCTGCCAGCCCTACCGTCAGTACATCCGTCGTCAATTAAGCAAGAAATTTATGATCTCAATCAAGGCAAACCGTACTTGTAAATCGTACTCTGATCTTCATGGTTTACCGTCAGTCATTTTTTTGTCTCCTACCAACACTGACGAACTCAATTCGTTCCAGAGCCGATGCACTACCTCCTGCCTCGAGTTCTGACAGTTGCAAACTTATCGCATCTAAATTCCTGATTTTAAGTGTGCTGTGCATACTTGCTTATCTATCGAGCGTTGGACGCTTTTGAACATACACTTACTGTCGATACCCAAGTTATTTCACCTGAAATGTACTTCAAAGCAACTCTTTTTATCTGTTTGCTGTGCATTCCATAAGGCTGCAACATAACAAACGAATTTACTAGGCCTGCTCATCAGCCCTAAGCTTGCGATATGCGGCATTCTTGCCACCAGGCAAAAATCGTCGCACATATCGCGCACCCCCGAGTCGCATTAACAAGGCGCCCAATGCCCCAATAATGACAAGGCCAAAGAAAATCCTCTCAAATGAAAGGGAACTTGGCGAAACTGGAATCTGAGATGTAGACTCGACAGACGAAGGGTTGGATTCTTGAGCCGCAGTGACTTCTGAGCTCTCAATCTCAGTCGTCGCGACCGCGGTGATACCGGCACCAATGATGTCAAGGTCCTGTTGACAAACAAACCGTAGTTTTATTCATACGGCATACATTTTGCACAAGTAAAGCTGATTAAAGCTCAACGTGAGTAGGTACCTCAGCAGGAGTAGATGCGGCAGTTGCTGCTGGGTTGTCTTGGGGCTCGACGGGCAGCTAGGTTTAAGATTAACAGGATGTCAGTCAGTTCAAGACATGAACAGTCACCTCGCCAGAGTCAGCAATGATAACATCTTCTGCCGGGCGATCTTGGCGGCTTTTGGGGACGTTCTCTGTTGTTGTAAATCAATAAGTTGTATCAGGAACAATAGTCGAAGACAGACCAATTTGGTGGACTATATCCATGCCTTCCAAGACGCGTCCAAAAACAACCTGCAGACTTAATAGGCGATCTCAACGACCTCAAGAGAAAAAATATACTTACGTGTTTGCCATCCAACCAGCTAGTTACAACTGTGCAAATGAACTGTAAAATCAAACATTTAACCATCGAAGTTGGCAAAGGCGCAGTAAATTTAACGAACGAATTGAGAACCTGCGGGGGTTGTTAAGTGGGGTAATCAAGGACGAAACAGGTCAAGTCCTACCGTTGGTGTCCTTGCCAGCGTTCGCCATAGAAAGAGTTCCAGGGCCGGTGTGACGAAGTTTACTGTTCTCGTGTTAATTGCTTTCTTTAAATTGATTGGCCACATAACTCACAAGTTCTCGTCCGCGAATTTGTTACCGTAGATAGACTTCAATGTTATCAGTCAGGAGACAACCTCAGGCAATGGTAGAGCGTAATTACCTTTCCACCAGTACCGTCACCATTAGCTATGGTAAGTGTACAGTCAACGAAACTGGCAAGAAACGATACATGACCAGCGTACTGAAGTCACCGCCTTGAATCCTATCAATGACGTACTTAATATCATATCGACAAGAGGTTGGCGGGCGAAGTGCTCACATGAAATCCTTGATAACTCTGTGAAATTTGGAGCCTTTGTAACCATACCCAAGTTCCTTGCCTTCCTTGTCTTTGCCGGAGGCCAAAGCCCGAAAGTTCTCAGCGGTCTTGGGCACGGTCTGGAAAGACATTTAACTTAAGAGAGAACCAAGGGGACATATAAAAGAGCATACGCCTCCGTAGAGACCCATGACAACTTTGAAAACGATTCTGATTAGCACACGATTGAAATAGAGGGAAAACCGTATCGACACACTTCGGCCTAGAGGTTTACCACCATGTTCGATATCAAAGAAAACCTTGTGGGTGACCTTAGGTTGCTTCGCAGCCTCAACGGACTGTGCACAGAAGAAGGCTACGAGAGACACGGCAATGAACGCAAGGGAGATTCGTCCAAACATTGAGGGTTGTGAGTACTGAGAAACTCAAACTGAGACGTGGCGAATTCCTTTGGAACGATCACGTGTGATGGGAATAGTTATATCCTTCGAGAGTTCTCTCCCACTCAGAATCTCATCCTGTCTCATCTCTTCAATGTTTCATCGAATAAGTGTTCCTATCTGTCGCCAATGAAATATTCTCCACGAGACTGAAGGTTGGAAAGAAACATCACTATTTGTGCTCAGTTATCGGCCCTCCGCGGGGGTCATATGTCGCACACCACCGATTGGCGCGGCTCGAAGCGTACGGACAATCGTCACCTGTATTCATCGAAGCTCCAAATTATAGCCCCACAATACCCGCTTTCCCACCAGCTATGTGGGATATATTGTATCGATATCTCTTCGCTACTCTTTGAAGCACTTACCCAGCTATGCATCTGTGGCTGTTTATTTCGCTGGGCTTGGGATCTTTCACCGTTTACTTCATAGCTCTGGCTGCTTATAGGCTGTTTTGGCATCCACTTTCAAAGTTCCCCGGACCACGACTAGCTGCAATAACAGATCTATACTCAGCCTATTACGACCTTGTAATGAATGGTGCATTGGTGGATCACTTAGAAGAACTTCATAGAACTTATGGTGAAATAACACCACTTATTCATTCGAGGTTCTGGCACTCAATGCGCTGTAACAGGCCCTATCGTGCGCATGACTCCCGAGCAGGTAGGATCCGTGGCCTATCTTCAATATTGCTGAATCAAAGTATTGGAAGTTGCACTTCAACTCTCCTCATGCATTTAACCATATCTACTCGCCTGGATCGAAATTCACTAAACCGAAATACTTTTATGATGCATTCAATGAGAAACAATCGGTTTTTGGCTACATCGACGTAAAAATGGCCAAACAACGAAAGGACGTTATGCGTCCCTTGTTTTCTAGAAGGGCTATTCTCAGCCTAGAAAATGTCGTGCAGAATACTGTATGTGATGGGCTCTTTGAATATGCTCAATTGAATGCACATCTTGAGCAGGTCGATCAACTTGTCGCAGCGCTTCTGTTACAGGGCCTTGACGGAAACCCCGTCAATCTCCATCTCGGTTATCTTTCCACTTCGATGGAGATCATCACGTCCTACTGTTTTGCCCGATCGTATGGGGCAGTCTCAACCCCGTCGTTTCGTCACCCTTTACTCATTGCGCTTCAGTCTCTTGGTCCCATCTTTCTCCTGATGCAGCACTTTCCGTTTATGGAGTCAATCATCACCAAGATGCCTATGTGGCTTGCGCAGATAGTTAGTCCCGAGTCGTATGCATATGGCCAGTTCATCGGCGACCTGACTGCTCAAATCGACGAGTTGTTGGAAGACCCGTCGAAATTGGAACATGCAGAGCATGAGATCATCTACCACCATTTGCTGACTCCAAAAGAAGGGCACGACGTTCCATCTAGGCAATCCCTCATAGACGAAGCAAGTGTCATGGTTGCTGCCGGAAGCGACACCGTTGGAAATACTTGTACTTTGGGAACTTTCCATGTACTCAGTAATCCGGAAATACATGCAAAGTTGACCACTGAATTACGAAGTGCCTGGCCGGATAGGGATTCTAAGGTTGGGTTGGAAAGGCTGGAGAAGTTGCCTTATCTTGTGGGTAACTCTTCACTCGTTGTGGAGACTAATTTAATGCATTTTCGACAGACAGCAGTGATTAAAGAATCGCTACGGTTGTCCCATGGCGTTGTGACACCTCTTCCGCGAGTTGTACCTTCTGACACAGTCATTGTTGGCGAGGTCATCCCTAAGAATGTATGTATAGAATTTATTTCGGTCGAGATAAGAGAAGTAAAAGGATGTCTACATGTTAGGCCGTTGTTTCTATGGGGGCGCCATTTATGCACCTCAATGCTGAGGTCTTCAAGGAACCGTTGAGATTTCATCCAGAGCGCTGGCTGGGTGACGAAAAAGTTCCAGGAATGGATGATTATTTGGTTCCCTTCTCAAGAGGCCCTAGAAGTTGTCTTGGCTTGAAGTGCGTGTTGCACTTTCATGTTTGCTCATCATATTCCCATACGCGATATTCTGTTACAGTCTAGCTTGGGCGGAGTTATACCTTATCTTAGCCAACGTATTCAGGAAGGTTGATATGGAGATTCATAACACGACGTGAGCATGGATTACAGAAAGAAATGCACTCTATGCTGATTGATTTACAGAATAGAGGATTTTAAGATCAAGGCATTTTTTACCCCAAAGTATTCAGGAAGACCGTTGCATGTCTTGGTGAACGGGAAAGGGGGCTAATTAACCATATTGAAATTGCCCGTAGTGTTATATATTCATATATCCATGTACCAAAATGAATTAACCATTGACCAATTTCTCCAAGTTATACCCGCCTGAGATCTGGAACTCTGAAGCATCAGTACTCACTAATGCACCACTTTTCTTTGTCAAACGACCCTGTGCACGAACAACAGCCTGCATGCGCTTCTCTGCCTCCCCGCTATGATCGATATCCCACTTCTCTCCCTTCTCTCTGGACTTACGTTCCTTCTGTGACACATCTTTGGCCTTGCGCGATTGTTTTGAAGGACCCTGGCTATTGGTCACGGCCTTAGGTGCCTCTCGAAGAGCAAATGATTTCGCCAGATGTCCAAGGTGCAGATGTCGGATGTGGAAAATATGCTTCTCGTTGGTGGGATGTGTAGCATATGCTCTCATGTGCGAAAGGTAAGCCTTGCGAGCAAAACCAGCATTCTGATGAGCGATTTCAACTTGTTAATATGCACATATGAACAATAAACAATACAAATCACTGACCTCTTTCTTTCGAAGCACCCACCGCTCAAAGGCTAGCTGTACATCAGTTGCGCGCTCCTCAAACTCGTTACCCTTCCCTCCGAAGCCAGATTTAAGGACACTGTCTATTCCGACAGCCGCAAGGGAAATATTGCGCTTATCCTCTCCTGAGTTACTGTCCTTATCTCCACGCATGTTTTCCTCGACCCACTTCACCCACTCTGTCTCGCTAGGAGATACAAAACTCCATGCTTCACCCCCCTTTCCTGCCCGGGCAGTACGACCAACACGATGTACATATTCGGTCGCGCCTCCTTCAGTTGGCAGGTCATACTGGATGACAGCTCGGACAAGAGGAAGATCAAGACCTCGAGATGCGACAGACGTACACAGCAGAATGGAAGACGATGGCGTGTCAATCTTTTTCGCTTTGGAAGAGCCAGCTCCGGAAAACCCACGAATAGATGCAAGACGCGTTGGCGTCGGAAGAGAGCCATGGAGGCGATATACAGACACGTCGGGAAGCAGAGAATTCCGAACTTCCACTTTGTCTCGTGCACCACTCTCGCCCGCATTTTCACCTTCGTCCTCGCTCTCGTCCTCGTTGTCACTTTCACCTTTTTCCTTGATCGCTTCGTGATCGCCATCCATCACAGAACCCCCTAATAAGTTCCAGTGGAAGTCGACTGAGTCTGTGCAACTGAAGAAGACGATAATCTTGGAACCCCGACGACCGGCGGATTGAGCAACGAGGGATCGTAGCAATGCAACGAGGGCTACCAGCCGGAGTTTAAGAGGGACTACAACATACTTTTGAGAAAGCTGAGAAGGTGGCGTAAACTTCTCAGAAGCTGCGGGATTCTGGGCACCATTTTCGTCGTCGGGTTTTGACGTCGGCTTTACAACCAATGATTTTTCAACTTCAGTCGCCTTGACCATGAGAGGATTGATCAGGGTTGTGCCAGCCAACTTCTGAACGTTCTCCTCGATCGTTGCCGAACATAAGACAGTTCTTCGCCGACGCTCCCAGTCCCATCCTCCCACTTCCATGCTCTTCCCCTCTTGCACTGCCGCAATAGCAAGTTTCCGCCGACCTTCCAAACCTGACACAATCCCCTTGATAGTTTCCTCAAAACCCAAATCCATTAGTCGATCTGCTTCGTCGAGAACAAGCCAGCGGCATTTTCCGACGTTGAAGGATGAGGTATTTTGAAGGTGATCCAGAAGCCGTCCCGGGGTCGAAACGAGAATTGGAAGCCCTTTTCTGAGGCGGGCTTTCTCATGGGTGCGAGTAGCCCCGCCAGTGAGAAGGCCAGATACGAGCCAGCGGGTAAGCCGTCTTGAAGACGTGTCTGGATTGTCTGCGGATTCGCCTTCAGGCCGCAGCCGAAGCTGAAGCAGAGTTTCAAGAACGTCTGAGATTTGCTTCGCCAACTCACGAGTGGGCGCTATAATTATTGCGAGTGTCCCTATTGAGCGATCAATGTATGATAGGGAGCTCAGTGGAAGGAGATCCTGGATTATCGGGAGAAGGAAAGATAGGGTTTTGCCTGAGCCAGTTTGGGATTGAATAAAAACATCTCTAACAGTGCTTGAGTCCGAAGTTGTCGTCAAAAGGGCGGGGATAGCTGAACGTTGTATTGACGTTGGTTTTGTTATTCTCATCTTGGCCGTAATATGTGCAACGAGCAAAGGATTGAGTCCAAGCCCGATAAAACTTGATGAGTCAAGAGGTGCATTGCTTGGTTTAGCAGTAGGCTTAGGTTGTGACGGTTGTGTAGGTGTTTCGATCTTTGGGTTATAAGAGAAGAGGGAGGATATAACCTGGGTAGGGCGTGCAGGGCGATCGTGAGTTGAAGTCGATAGGGAGGGTTCTTTCTCTGTACGTAGTCGTTTTTGAGGGCGAGGGCTTATCTCCTCGTGGACACTCTGAGATGGGGCCTTTTCTTCTAGTCGCGACTTTCGTTTAACAACTCGCTTTGCTTTTAGTCTATTAATATTCGTTAAAAGGTAAAATCGGGGAAAAGAAAAGGTCAAACCTATCAGTCCATCTACCACCCTTCTTTGCTGAGCCCTGTTTTGAAGATATGTGGTCGTCGGTAGCAAGATTGAGCACGAGCCCGTCGTCCATGTCGAGAGTGCTCTAACTTAGGGCAATTTCAACCGGGATTTGAGCTGACTCAGCAGTCAAGTCAGCGGCTAAGTGACAAAGGCGCTCGCTGGCGTCGAGCTCGTCGTTGAATCCATACTCGTGCTCATCGTTCTCACCGGGTCTCATCGGGAATGAGTCCACCCACCCCATCATCTGCTGGGGATGCAACTCCTCCTCCGATCTCTTCAGGAGGAACCTATAATATTCAGGTGAGTTTATTCGGTGTCTTCGGATTCCCTATTTCAAGCTCAGAAATACCCTTATTAGACCATTACTGTAGGTTGCAAGATATATATTCGCAGACCAGGCCCAGATGGCCAAGAAGAACGTCTAGCAGAAATTCTTTCCATTCGAGACAAACCCGTTAATGCTTATGGACGTAAAAGCGCCACATCGAGCGGTCTCAGCACACCAGAAGACCAGTGGGAGTTCTTCGTTCACTGGGACTCTTTCAACAAACGTCTAGACGAATGGGTATCTGGCTCGCGTCTTGTGCTGAGCCGGGATCTCGAATGGCCGCGTCCAAAGACAACTGACGGTAAGAAGAACGCTGGCTCTGTTCAGAAAGCTCCTGGAAAGGCCCCTCGATCTTTACTGAAGAAGGCTACTACTAATGCTGCTATGGCTGCTTCACCTGCTCCATCGACGCCAATGATAGGAGATTATGCTCCATCGCCGTCGCCTGCGCCTTCTTCTCTGAAGCGAAAGATACGCCCCGACGACGAAGAAGAGGAGGAAGAGGAAGAGGAGGAGGATGCTGAAGGTGATATGGATGCAGAGGGAGAGATGGACATTGACGGTGAAGGGGAGATTGAAAACTTCGAGCTCTCTCTACAGGAGTCGGTCCCGGAACCGCCGCCACTGTCGTCTTTCAGCAAAGAACAAGAGATAGAGAAACTTCGTACCTCAGGCTCTATGACGCAGTCAGTTTCAGAGATTGCTCGTGTCAAAAACCTGAACCGGCTCCAGATCGGCAAACACGAGGTCGATGCCTGGTACTTCAGTCCCTATCCCAAAGAATATGCCCATCTCCCCGTCCTGTACATCTGCGAATTCTGCCTTTCATTTTTTCCATCTCCTATGATGCTTTCGCGTCACCGACTGCGGTGTACATTACTACATCCTCCTGGAAATGAAATATATCGTTACGAAGACATATCGTTCTATGAAATCGATGGAAAACGTCAGCTTACATGGTGCCGCAATCTGAGCTTATTATCCAAATGTTTCCTCGATCAGTAGGTCTCTGATCTTTTGAGCGAAGACAAGTAGCTCATTCGTTGCCAGTAAAACACTATACTACGATGTTACTCCCTTTATGTACTACGTTCTGGTAAGTAGTACTCCAGCCTTCTTTATAAATCTCATAAGGATCTAGGCTCGACGAGATTCCACTGGTTGCCATATGGTGGGCTACTTCTCAAAGGAAAAGGAATCTGCCGAGAATTACAACGTCGCTTGTATTCTCACACTTCCCCAACACCAACGACACGGTTATGGAAAACTCCTCATTGAATTCTCTTACGAACTGAGCAAGAAGGAACAGAAACTAGGGAGTCCAGAGAAGCCATTGAGTGACTTGGGTTTGCTAGGGTATCGTGCATACTGGGCCGAAACTATCATTGACCTTCTGCTTGAATGTCCTGACGAGGAGATTAGTGTTGACGAAATTGCTCAGAGGACATCCATCACTCACGCCGACATCATGAACACGTTAGTTCTTTCCGTTTACTTGTCTTGAAATATAGGCTGAGAGATTTTTTTCCGATAAGATGCACGACGTTACAGCTGTTCAAGCATTTCAGAGGACAGCACATCCTGTGTTTGAACAATGCAGTATTGGAGAAACATCACAAGAACAAAGGCAAACGTCGACCGCGGATACACCCAGAATACCTCAAGTGGAAACCCCCCGTCTTCACGCGGGATCAACTACGTTTCGGCTGGTAGATGGAGCCTTGGGACTTTCATTATGTACTATTCTGTAGTTAACAGTTGTATATTCTAGAGGCGATGAAATACCTGTACACGTGAAAACCTCATTGAAAGACACCTAAAAAAATCATGCACTGGCTCTTCGTTACTCTACAACGTCTGCTTTCCTCCCTATACGCTGCCGCATGCCAGTATCCTCCTGCTCCTGCCCCAGTGTCTTTCCTCCTTCAGAAAATTGACGACTGAGGATTGGAGAAGGCGGAGGCGAGGTCTCAGGGGAGAACACACCGACGCCCGCCAATTTGAAATCGCTTCCTTCGTCCGAGGCATAAAACACTCGCGGTTGAGACACTCCTAACATGTTCAAAGGCTCCTGACCGAGCGTCGGAGGAGGACGCTTGGTACGTGGGGTATGGACAACCACAACGGACGACTCTTGGTCGGAGTCTGTGCACGGTGTAGACGAGGCCGATGGAATGATGCAGATAGATGGGACAGTGGGGTTTGTGGTGTTGTCGCTCGTGGACGCTTTGACGTCGTCTATGACTCCGAGGGTACGAGCTATACCATAGGAGGAAATGTCCTGTATTCGTCAGTTAGATGGCCACGTCGTATCGAGACGCGAAGTAGCCACATACCAGGAGACCGAGTATAATAATTGGAAGACTGATAAGAATTGCAAGGACGCGACAGGTCGACGCGACTCTAGCGACCCATGAGTGTGGCTGATAGTTCCATAGATATCGGATGTAACAATCCCACAGTAACCCAGGATACGAAGATGGTGCAACCTCAATGAACTGTTGAGAGATGTCAGAGAGGTAGGCAGTGACGTTCATAGTAATACTGTCAATGTGATATTTATCGACCGGCAAATATCCGATTACACCGTTCCTTCAATCAAATCTCCCACGACTAGGTATGCTTTGACAAGAAAAGAATCTTATATTTTATGTGATATCGATATATAGTCCTAAATGATACACATAATACTTGGTATGAGACACTGGGTGAGAGTATAACATTTATATCCGGAAAACCGCGAGCCACAAAGAGCATAGATAGATAGATAGAGGGCGGAGAGGGATTGGGTTATCGATTTCCAGTTAGTTAACAACAGCAGAGGTAACACAGCACAAACAATATACACAAGATAAGACAACAGATCAAAAGTCTGGTTAGGGGATGCGGATTAAGGATACATTGTGTTTGATGGGAAAACGACACCGTCTGGTCGAATGAGAATGATAGGGCGACGTTTGGGTGATTGCGACTCTGGAGGCAGGCACCCCAAGACCTCTGTGCAACGCACTTCCGAGAACGGCGAGGGCTCAGAACCGAAAAAGACACTGACAGGATCAGTCTTAGAAAAGTTCTCGCCATAGACTGTGAGCATTTTCGACGTGTGAGGATTGGGTTTGGACAGAACTGCCCGTGACGATGCACAGTTGGATTTCGGCACTTCCGCTGCACGATCAGGTGGAAGATATTTTACGACGCCAGGGAACGGTGTCACAGGCTTTGACGGAATGGGGAACGAGCCTGTTCGAGGTGCATGCTGGTTGTCAAAGAGGACTGGGGGGACATAAAAGTTGTACCGAATTTGATCTATATAATCTGATTTGAGCATCGGGTCAGAATAGTTGAACTATTTTCGCTTACCAGTCCCTACTATAGTCCAGACGCTAGTCTCACCAATATCGACCTCCCACAAGGCACCTGAAACAGCACCCCCATCGCTAGTAGAACCACGTCGACTAGACACTGAACCCGCCGAACTTGGCCGTCGGCGACCTTTAGGGACAGCCTTTGTGATTCCACCTGCGCTTGAAGATGACCTTTTCGGTGGCTTCTTGACGCGACCGCCATCATTGGAAAGAAACTCCGAAGTGGGCGCTGAGGGAGACGCGGGTGCACTACCTGAAGGGTTTGGTCCAAAGTAGTCGCTACTGGTAGACGACGCATTGGATGCAATTGGGGATCCCGGGAGTGTTGGCGAGTTAGTCTCCATGACGGGCGAGGAGTGCTTCCATTGGCGACCATCAATTGGGCGATACGTGTTGACCTTTTCTCCCATGCATGACAAGAACGCTCCGGTCAGACCTGGAGTACCAGCCTCAGGTGTACCCTTGTTATTGTCATAGACCTCGAAAGCAATTTTATGAAGTTGTGAAACGGGGTCTCCACAGACTTCGCCAGGCGAACAAAAATGATCGGCAACACCCTTGGCGCCTTCTTGGAGGCCGCCACCAACAACAGTAGTCTGATGATCAACCTTGCGTATGATGAGAACGGGGCTGACAACGCCAGACGTCAAACATTGTAGCACCACTGTTTGGTTGTAGTATATGGGTATTTGGGACCCATTGTTGGAGAAAGGTATCGCATTTGGAGGTGGGGAAGGATAGTCAGGTTGCGGCGGTGGCGGTGGCGGTGCATCAATACCTCCGGCTGGCTTATTCACGTCCACAATGTACATTACGAACGGATCTGCAAAGAACCGAGTCAGAACATAGTGGGTCATTGCATAAGATGAGAGTGATCTACCCCAACTGGCAGTTCGTGCAATGAAAGATGGTGTTGTTGATCGAGATCGTTGGTCGAGACCCATGAGCGGAGCACCGTCGGAACCTTTGAAGGAAGAACCTGATCCTGACACACATAGGTACTTTGTGGATACTGTTTGTGATCTGAGACGATGGAACAGTGAGATAGTGGATCCATGATTGATGCAAACTGGGGATGATTGTTTGAGAAGCTAAATTAGAACAAAACACAAACAGAAACTTACGTTCGAGGTTTTTGGCACTCTGGCGTTTCTTGCTAGGTTTGCTAATGACCTTGATAGGACGACTTGGGAAGATGCCGATAATGCGTTCAGGTTCATCATCCGACGAGGGCGCTGTGATCTTGACCAAAGCTTCGACTTTCTTCTTCTTTTCGTCGACGTCGGAGATGAAGAGCTGTTTGCCTACACAACGCCCGATATAGGTAGTGCCTGTTGGGGGGTCGCTCACGTCGAAGGATTTTCCAGACGAACCGGTCCACTCTATAGAGCCCTCTTGCGGGGAGGGCTCGCCGGAGATTGAAATCACGACACGAGGAGGGCATAATTTGGGATCCTCGCCTCGACGTATAACGTCAGCCCACCAGGAATTACCGATCATGATCGCGGTTGGTGGTGGGCAAAGGAAGCTGCAAGAAGATATTTTAGAGAGTACGGCTAACAAAATTTGATGAACAATGAATGTACCGTTTTTCGGTGCCATATGACTTTTGAGCAACCTTGCTGGACATGACGATGACAGTACGTTCACCGAATGCGAGTCGATTGGGAGTTCGAACGTATTGTTCCAGATATGGGCTGTAATAAGCAGGATGAATGAGAGATGCATTTGAGATGCAAGTGGCGTACCGAATAAAAGTATGGAGATCATTCGAAGTCCCCATAATGGACTGACCCTGGAGCTTCATACGTGCCAGGGTCTCGTCAACAATGGACATGCGAGACTCTTGATGCTGGTACTGTGGCATGTCGTCGTACGGCGAGACGGGGCCATCGCGATAGGAACTTGTGAAATGGGGAGGAATGCCAGGCACATGAGATGTGACGGGCGGGAGCGGGCCGGCGGGGTGATTGAAGCGATTCTCTGGAGGGAAACGACTTGTAAAGTGCGGCATAGTAGAGGGAGAAAATGGTGGATTGCCCATAGGAAAGTCTTCGATCATGTCATTCTGGTATCCATTGGACGAAGAGATGCCAGTCAGACGCCTGTCTGGGTTGTCAGAGTAAGGCTGGGTGAGAAATTCTTTGGGATGTGGAAAAGAATGAATGCCGCCAACAGGATCGCTGGGTGTGAGAGGAGATATCTTTCCACTGCCATAGGACGAGGGCAAACTGCTGATCACGTCGTACGGAGCTGAGCCATTGAAGGATGGAGCCGAGTCGCTGAAGGACGAATGAGAATAGAGCCTGTGAGGAAACTTGTGAGCGATAGAGGAGGAAAAAGACGCGTCTGAGGGATACCGAGTTGAGGAAAAGGATGAATTTGGAGGGAAAATATCGTATGAAGGGCTGTCAGTGTCGTTGTGGTCGAAAGACGGGCTTGTGTTGTCGATGAAGGGCTGGTCGAGGTCTGGGGCGTTGTAGAGGGCGGGGCCCGTTGAGAAGTCGAGGGACATTTTGCGGCGGGCAGCAGGAGGATTGAGGAGGTCGGCGAGATCCCAGCGGTTGAGGTCAGAATTGCCGCCAATCCCTCGAGGCGCGACAGACGAGCCACTGCCGTGACCCCCGTGACTCGTGTGACCTCCGCTCGCGTTGTCAACGTTCATTCTGATCGGCCCTTCTCATCAGCGTATTCCACTTTCCATACAACCATCACCACCCACCTTCAGTATTAGCAGTATCACAAATCTTCCCTTTCAGAACCTCTCTTTATACCGCTACCTCATAAGCCGCGGATTCCGCAACACGATGATGCAAATCATCATCTATTCCTTCTCGCCCCTCCAATCGGTACTTTTGCCATTTCTCGCTCCGAAACGGACCTCCTACCACCCGGTTGGCTCCTCATGCTTTCCCTCAGCCGTTCGGCCGAATCAGATCCATCTCGAGATCTCAATACATTTTACCTCGATCTATCAAGATTCCCCTCCGGCAAATTCCGTGACTTTTCCATCTCTATGTACATACATACATACTTACCTCTGCGTGCCTGGTCTCTCGACTCTCTTTCTCTGGTTGACATCTCTGATAGGCACCACTCTTATGAATACTGTTGGTTTTTGGTCTCTGTTCCTGACTACAGCACCCCTCAACCAACACTTTGCGCCAGCCTTGATCGCACCTATCGGCACCCATGACCGCGACGCGTCTCTTTTGCAGTGCCTCTACTGTCCCTGAAATTTGAAATCTAATATATTTCTCGATTTCTCGGGTGCTATTGTATTTTTGTTTCCAAGAAACACTTCATCATCTCGCGCCAACTTTATGTATGATACATACTTACCAATCGGCAATCCCCAACACTCTCTTCTCCATCCCAATCGAGGTGTCCAACTGACTCTTGACTTCTTCTGTCACTACACCTACATGCAAATATACAAACACACATGTAAAGAACCTCCATAAATCGTCTTCGGCTGACGTGAATCAGTTTGATTGCGAGGGCTATGATATCTTACGGCAAGAAGACCACAAGGAAGCCTTGAAATCGGTTGCTACACGTGGTCACTATAATATCTCTATTGTCACGGGTCTCTGCACAGCACGGAGGCAATAATCTCGTAGAAAGATCCCTCAGAATGAGGGTGGAGCCGAACTCAACGCGAAGTCTGTCCCCCGAATCACCTCTAAACCATTTTCATTCTGGCTCCGAGTCCGACGTGATGTTTTCATAATGATGAAGCAACGCATCGGACCCACCAGGACAGTTATTGAACACATACTCGCAAAAGGAGAAATGACGAGTGTTCAGATCGAGTGTTCGGTTCGCAATGTTGACGAGATGTTCCTGGAAACTGACATTGGGGTGGAAGAATCCAGGAATTTGGACTGTGCGTAAAGGCATCGCGTCACAGTGGGTGCAAGCGACCGCCGGTAGGGACTACCGCCGGTCTTGGAGAGCCACAGGTACTCGGAGAAAGTAGGTAGACTCGAGGCTGAAGCGCTGACATGTGGCCTTGGTCTATGAAATTCCAGATTGTACACCTAGTATGAATTCAAAGGTCAAGAAAAAACCCGTGCGTACGAGTATCGCACGCTGATAAGCGCGATATACTGGACTCCATGAGGCGTTCCTTGACAAAAGACAGTTCGTCTTGGAACGCTCAGCATCCTGTTATCTTCTGTATCTGACCGGCCCGCTATACTTACCGGTAGTTTGTAGACTTTTCGTTTGGTGAATCCCGGTTTTCACATCTCATTCGTGACTGCAGTTACCCGTGCAATACACAGATCACTTGTGAGAGTTTTTTTCATTTGCGATTACTCACTTTGAGGAGGTCGCTTGCAATCCTTGCCAATCCATCTTCGATTGACTCTTGGCCCCCCTGTCGACGAACTGACTCCAATGCAAAAGGGGACAAGGCGTTAATTCACATTCAATTCAGGCCTTGTACCCCAGATCTTATCGAGTTAATTCACACTAAGATTACAAGTGATCGAACCAATAACTATAATCCGATGCCTTCTCTTTCGAAAATGTTTGTATGATTAGAGTACTTACCGATGGAACACATTAAACACAAAAATTCACCGGTATACTGTAACTAACAAGTAGGCTAGAGAAGCGCAACCCCAAATGTGATAGCCAGTATTCATTTTCAGTATACAACAGGCCAGCCAGTTACTAGAGTCCCAGAAATTGCCTGCTGTCTCACGTTGATAACAATCTTACCGCAGTTGTTGCGTAGGAAGTTGGCTAAGAGAAACCGAGTTCGTTGTAAGTCGAAGAGAAATGTCGGCCCCAAGATGGCCTTGCGGGGGTGAAAGGGATCCACCCAAACAGGAGAGAGACCTGAACAGATAGTTCACCCTGAAAAGGGCAATCAAGTCGAGGGGATGCACTTGGCATGTAAGTACAAGCTTTTTCGCGTGACCAACTTTTGATATCTAGATTGGTCGACAAACAACTCTGAACAAAGACGAACAAGAGGACGTGCAGCAACGAAGCAGTCAAGACAATTGCAACATCGAGCGATTGGACAGAGAGAGTCGTTTAGCTTATAGCCTGGATGGATGATGGGGTTGATGAACAATCGAAGGCTCACGTGGTGGGGAAGACGGGGACTGACAGTGGCACTGGCCGTGGCGGAGTGGATTGCCCTTTGACTAGCACTGCGACCTTGACGCCCAAGTCTGCGCTACCCTACGTTCCTTCAAGTCATTCTATCACATACTGCCCCATTCTTTTCTGGGGTAACCCGCAATGTCCGGCTCCTATCGTCTGGAGACTCCCCGTCCTCGGCTACCACCTCCATTGCCCCTTCATTTCGATTGTCCCTCTTTTACATCATCGTCTGTCCTCAATGCACACGGCTCACAGACTCTTCTTTATGACCTTCCTTCAACAAGTTCCATTTCACCCCCAACAACTCCCCAGTCAAAAGCTCGCCTCATTTCCCCCACTCCTCCTGCATCACCAGGACAAACCAGGCGCGGCGCACCTACTCCACCTCCTAGCGGTCGTAACAGGTCCTCAACTCCGTCAGCAGTAGCCCCCAGCGAGCTTGAATCATTTGCCGTCCATTGTCGGGCATGGTATGTAGACGCTCGTCACGTCACTCCTGCCTCATTGCATTTATATTAATTTGTGATACTGCGCATAGGTATTTCAACCAAAATGAAGAATCTGGCCGTCAAATGACTCAGACAATGAACACACTCCCGGCATCACAACGAGCTCCGTTCGCTCGCTTACAGGCGACAATACGCGCCGACTTTCATCGCTCAGTCAATGCAAGGAAGAATGCGGAGTTTCAAGCACATATTACATCTATGCAGCCGGGTGGCTCGTTAAGTGCACATTCCAGAGTAGATCCCCAAGGGGCGCTGGCGAAGAAAGGTGTGTGGTGGTGATTCTTTCTCGAATACAGATGTTTCAATTCCAATCAATGCTCCACTCAGAACGTTACGAACGCGTACAGCGCTTTATCTCAGGGTGGTGTACTATGGGGATGCCCGGGACCCTACCCTTTTTCGAGGCGTACGTTTTAGAAGTCTGATCTCGCGTAATTTCACGGCTCACAACCTTTATCTATAGCCTATGGGCCGTACTGCGCTTACAAGTGATTCCTGAGAGTCTCGGAGGCGCAGGCGGATCTCGCATTGAGTGGGAATTTGATGATGCAGTGTTTAAAGAGGCTGCGTAAGTCTCCGTCAATCTTTACTAAGCTGACTTGTGTTAAAATAACATACATCGTAGAGGTCGCGATTTCATGTTTGAAGCAATTGACGTGCTCAAAGGAGTCAGTGATTTTTTTGAATTTAGATCGGAATGCTAACTCAAGAAACTTTCAGGTACTAGCTTTCGAGGAAATTCCTTCATACAAGAGCGGTTTAAACAATGTCGGGGTTTATCCTGATTCAGTAGTCGTTCACTCACGCTCACCACCATCGCCTTCTGATCGAATACTTTCGAAGATCAGTTCGACCGTTCAACCACAACGTGCACGGGCACCCAGTGATCCATTCCTAGACACACCAGCACTTTCCCGTTCTGTCGCGTCGTCTTCTTCTCACTTCTCGGCCGGCACTACTACTGCTCTCCTCGATGGCTCACCACCTGATGAATTACCTAGTCTCGAAGGTAATGTGATCCCCGCCCTCAAGGACGATGATTTTTCAGGAGGTGACGAAGACTACATGCGTATATGGATCTCTCCGGATCTGACAAATCCTGAGTTATTGGAGCTTCTCAGTCTCTTCCCCTCCTTCGTATCGCGACGACCTTTACCGCGCTTCACACAACTCGATCCTCGGCATCCCGATATCGAGGAAGGCGAGGATGAAGATGCAGAAGGCAAACGAATACACTTTGGAACAGGTCTCTTCTGGGTAAGCTCAAAATCGCGCAGTGATGGCTGGAAAGGAGGCTGGTGGACTCGAATTATTCTGTGGTGGAGGAGGACGTTCTGCTAGTCAGCGTCCCAGGCACAAATCAATCCACTCTCAGCAGGTAAATATTTGTATGTATACATGCGGACTTCTTACTTTGACTTTCACAACAGACTTTATCCATTCATACTCAGCACGCAAATGTTTGTACCCGATATCTGGACTTCTTACTTTGATGACTTGTAACACTTGACATTGTCAACTACCCTATGCCTATCTCGCGTCAGTCATCTGCCAGTATTTGTTCGCAATCTGAGCTTGGAGTATTATCGAGTTATTTGTGTCTATAACTGCTAGTTCTGATGAAGCTCGGAGGTGAGTACTAAAATAAGAACTGATCTACCATGACGGGACGCCGTTGCATCCGTGCTCATACAAGGATTTTGTAATAAGCCAAGCAGACGATAAGTACATCCCTAATCCATGGGTATTCCTTTCCGGCGGTCCTGATGATGATTTCCAATCGGAGAGTCCCAGGGATCTTCTCCTTTGTCGTGTGATTGAGGCATTACTGTGCAGCATCAGCGACTAGATCTCACAGTAGTGAAACGTTTCGTTGATCTTTCTTTCTATTGTGAAGGGTTCCACGATTGTGTCTCACACATTCAGAACAATCAGCCTGTGGCGATTAATTACAGCCACCTCCATCTCCGCAGTTCAGGAGTGCGGGGTAAAAGCTGTCAAGTCTCTTTTGTTCAAAAGTATGTCCACGGGACACATCTCGCTCCCATCAGGCAAAAAGAACGCCTGCTTTCGTGTCCTTCCTGAGGATCTATGTATAGAGAGAACGTTCACGAAAAAGGTGCATTCACAGCAGACCAAATAACAGATGTTCCTATTGTTTTCTATAACATTTATTTTTACAGATGACCTTTTCCTTGCTTCAGGAGTCAGTGCGAGAGGATCGGTGCTCGAGTTCCACGATAATTTTCGCCGATCAGACTGTCTATCGCAAATATCCACTCGGATACAAATGAGTACTAAATTTGCGTACGAATACCCCTTTGACTCATCTTTATGAGGCCATGCTTCCTTTTCCCCCAAGTGACTGACAAGAGCTCGGGGTCGGTTTCAGCTCCACAGATGATAACTCAAATTTGGAGGGTCATATAATCCTCGTGGGGTCGTGCGCCTAATTTTCCATCAGGTTTTACGGGATTGATAGAATGCTCGTAAGTCGTGCCCGAGACCACCATTGTCAATATTAATGTTCTGACATGACGTCAGAATAGCTTTTCGCAACTTGCCATGCGCCAAATTGGAGGGTCTCCACTTATGGGCGGACTTTCACATGAGGGTACCAAATGAGAAGATTGAAGGTACCATATTATGCAACCAATGAGCTGAGCGTATAACAAATGACCCAAGATGATCTTTTCTCCTGTCAACCTAGATTGGACTAGGCCACTCGATAGTTCGAGAGAGTCTGACATGCATGTGGGACCGAATCAGAGAGTTCGAGATATCAGATAAGAAAACACGCAGGCTATTAATTAATGTATCACACGTGAGAGGCGTTCGGTGGCTGTAAAAAAGGGCTCATATTGCCGCATACCTGAAAGCTGATGCCTGTTTGTATTGTCCTTGACATCGTGCTATGATCAAGCAAGAAGAAGAGTCATGAGATAGAGACCAAGTGTCATATATCAGTGTCTTGGCGGAAGATCGACAGAGCCACCAAGTGCTCTATTTTCTTCTCGCAATCTTGAAACAATCGATGAGTTATACGTCATCAGAGAACGTTTACTGATGGTAGCCAACCTTTCGATGATTTCCTCCAATTCAGATATTCGTCTGGCCTTCGCAATGTTGCTCCTCTCAGATGCGAGTAGTTTCCTTTCGAGTTTGGCCACATGTTCATATACTTTGTCCGAACTACGAATCATTGACGACGTCCCCGCGGATTGATCGGAGAAAGCAGAATTACAGCAAGTGAGTGCGGGAACATAAGGACTTGACTTTGAACTACTGTTCGACACCTGACTGGATTGGTTGAAGGGGTTGTCCTATAGGTGAGATCCCACAAGTATAAGCGCCAATAGGAAGAAAGCGAATGTCAGTCTCATACTTGATCATCGTCACGCCAATAGGAATGCGAAGGTCCGGCAATCGTCTCCCGGGAATCTCTCTTTGTAGATACGGTCCCGAGGTGGGCGCCAAGAAAGACATCTTTAAGGATCCTTGGAGGGGTCACACGATTCCATAACTCTGCATCTTCATCGTCGGAATTTTCGTTGTTCGAGAACTTTCCCAATGTTTGGCTAGAAGACGTCGATGGCTGCGAAGATAGGATACGGGTAGGTGTGGGAGACGAAGGGTGGGTAAGAGAATGACTTGGCTTGGCCTCTATTTTAGAGTCTTTACTGGTACTCAGGGCCAGTTGAATTTCTTCAAAGCGCTTTTTTGACTTGAGGGGAGAGCCTAAAGCTGACTTGGGCGTCCTCTCTTGAGATTGAGAAGGAGTAGTCGGTGTTTTGAGGGCTTCTGCAATAAGCTTCATTCGCTTTTGTGAGGGTGTCATCGCTGAAGAATCTGGACTTGTCGATAGGTTCCGTTTTCGCGACGGCATGGTCGGAGGCTCATTTTGAGATGATGAGAGAGTATTAAGGAGAGAAGATGAGCCGGCTGCATTAGAATCTCGTCGTTGACGGAACATTGGATCGTCTGCCCAGTCTAGCCGACCCACAAGTTAGCATATGTCTTGCTGCGAATAGGGAGTCGTACACCAGAAGCTACAGCGATCTGGATCACTCAAATCTTTCGGGCAACAATAATACTGCCTTTCCAGGTACGATGCGTGAGTCTTGATCGTTGAATCATTGAAATAAGCAAACCTTGCAGGATTATTGACAGACTTGCTGGTTAAGAGAGACGCCTCTAGCCTGTGAGTGTAACATCGAACGACTCCTGAACTATCCATGGCTGAGATATTATGTACCTGAGACATAAATTCGATATTGAGAAGTTGAGCACGTTAAAAGTTTAAGACTGGGTTGCGCAGGTCAGCGCTCGCCCTTTGGTGTCACGCTGCGCCTCGATCACACCCTCGCCGAGCCACGTGAATGTGTATCGCGACCTCGCCACATCAAACGATAAACCATATGGTCGCGTCACAATCCACGCTGCTCGATTTTTCGAGATGATACAGACTAACATTCGGACCTCGAGAGGACAGGTAGCGGTACTAACACATATGGCTCAAGGTATTGATGTGGCGTCTGAATCTGATTCAGATCATTGTCTGGGTCCTTTTGAACCATATGATCGATAAGGAAACCGTGCAGAAGCAAGTCGGTCGGCGGCGTTTCGGTCTGCTGTTGCCTCACCGTGCTTGTATGTTGTCGTGCGCAGAAGAAAAGATATGTCACTCGGAAGCAAGGGATTGAAATACTTACTATCATGTGACTACTGATTTATCGATTGAACGCCGAGCTCTTTTTCTTTGTTCTAGAGTGCTTGACGACGGCTCAGTGTCACAATGACAACTGAAACGAGTACATCGATATCAATCAGGACAAAATACCTGACACCTTCTGATCTATCTTTGCCAGCGCTCGCGTTGCAGGTCACGCAGCTTGTTGGCTCATACATGCTATGGATAGGTACCACAGAAGGTTCGCCCGAAGATGTAGACAAGGCTGCGATGCAAGGTAGTTTGTGCAAGGACTGGGCTTGCGCCATGCCCCCGAAATTCGTATGTACCACGTTGATAAGGCACGGAGGAGGAACTGAGGTATACTAGACTGGAGCAACAATCCCTGCCACCTCCTTATTTCGATCAAGCGAGTCAGACGTCGCCTTATCGATGGCCCAACGTTTAGGTAAGACTTGTTAGAGAAGTAGCGATGTAGATTCCTCGCATTGAAGCGTCCACAGCAAAGCGGTTTGGGAAGCAGATATATCTGTCAGTTGATGTGCCATCGTCGTTTATGACGATCGGACAAGGCGCGAAACTGTTGCTTGAGGCGGAGAAGGGGATAGTCGCGACACTGCTGAAGATAGAGGGATCGTCTAGAAGCACGGATAATATATAGATGTAGAGGGGTTAATACTGAAACGAATACTTTTAGCGGACAATTAAGAGAATCGATTACGGATTACATACAAACCCTGAGCTTGTTGCGGTGCAAACGGGACACTGCGGACCTTTCTCAGCTTCAACCACCATCTTAACCGTCTTGAAGACATTGGACGCCGTTGGCGGAGATTGGAGAAGCTGCAGCTCGGGCTGTAGACCGTGGTGCTGAGTCTTGGACTGGACATGTCGGAAGCTGAACTATACATGCCTGACACAAACCAAAGCTTTGATTTGCCCCGTTGGCAGACTCACGTCGAGCCTCTTTCGTCGTCGACCCAGGCAGTCCATGCTGCCCAGGCCCCGTATCTCTATTCTGCTCCACCACCTCCTCCCCCTCAGGCCATCTCAGCTGCATCTCCACACCGCCATCGAGTCTCCCAGCTCATTGATGATCAGCAGCCGACATTGACCTCCCCGTATCTCTCATCTGGCCATAATCAGTTGGCTCGCAGCGCGTCGTTGGGAGGAAGCGCCAGCGGAAACACCCCTTCATCAAGGGCACGTCGCCACCATCAACCAGAAGACCTTGAAGGCCCTTTCAATATCGATTCTCAAGCCCGGTCGTCCAATCAGCTCCCACAGACTTCGTTCTATCCACCTCCTGCTACATATCAGCAGCAATCGCTGACAGGTCCAGGTTCTATTGTCAATTCTGCATCAACTCCCACAGACCCATACACCGATATGTATTACAATGGCTCTGCAACCCAACAGGCAAAGAGGACACAGCCTAGCCTTGAACCAGGCTCCTCTGTCCATGCTGCTCGCTCGCCTCTACGCGGACCGAATAATCCAACTTCGGCTTCCCTTATGGAGTCGTACTCGCAACAATCACAGTATTCACCAACTACTGCAAACTATCCCTACGCTCCACCTCAAGATCAACGCACTCATCCTGTCTCGTATCAACCACAATCACACAGTCGCAACCATTCGCAAGTGAAATCGGAAGCCATGACTCCTCCAATCAACTCACCTTACACGCCTCATAACGCGGCTCTGAGCACTGCTGGGCCCTACTCGCCTAATTATGCAATGGATACATCCAGTCCTCATCCCCCAGCCCTCCAGACACATCTTTCTCCTCATAGTAGGCAAAATCCAACTTCGAACCCTTCCACCCCGTTGTCGTATCTACACTCTCAGAGTCCCGCATCGCAATACTATTCCTCGGACCAGATGGCTGTTGATCCCCCGCCTCAAAGGCGACGCCCATCTGGCTTTCGACGTGTCCGGACCGCGCATGAGCTTCAGCCACGGACCGATGTTCCAATTACGGGGAGAAGGATGGCAAGCGATGGAACTTACCTATCAGTACGTGACTTTAGTTTCAATCTTAGCTACTACTTATTTCAGTGCAGCCCCTACGGCAACTTACAACCAACATTGTGGAAACATACCACATCTGCAACTCCAACTTTAGATATGAGTCTACTCACAATCCCCGACGTGTTTTGACCAAGCCTAGCAAACCTGCGCACAACGACGGCTACGATAACGACGATTATGACTACATCTTATATGTCAATGACTGGTTGGGCACCGAAGAGGGCCACAAGTACGTGTACGCGTTCTAACTAGAACGGTTCCTTCTAATTTTGCTATTCAGATACTTGATTCTTGATATCCTCGGCCAAGGCACCTTCGGCCAGGTCGTGAAATGCCAGAATATGAAGACACACGAAATTGTAGCTGTCAAAGTGGTGAAGAATAAGCCTGCATACTTCAATCAGAGTATGATGGAAGTGACCATTTTGGAGATGGTAACTAATAGCTTGCAATTCGGCTCTGCAGCTCTCACTGACCCTATTTCAGCTCAATAAAACCTGCGATCCTAATGACGAACATCATATTCTTCGCCTGCGGGACTCTTTTATCCATCGGAGTCATCTATGTCTCGTCTTTGAACTCCTCTCGTCAAATCTCTACGAATTGATCAAACAAAACCAATTTCAAGGTTTGAGTACGCAGTTGGTCAAGGTGTTCATGGCACAGTTGTTGGATGCAATGACGGTCCTAAAAGAAGCTCGGTTGATACATTGCGATCTCAAGCCTGAGAACATTCTTCTAAAATCGTGCGCTCTCAGTAACCTTTCTTCTTGCTCAAAATGCTCAATAATTTTTTCAAATTCTAGACTTCAGTCGCCTCAGATCAAAGTCATAGACTTTGGGTCTGCCTGCCATGAGCGGCAGACGGTGTATACATACATCCAATCGCGTTTCTACAGGTCGCCAGAAGTTCTACTTGGCATGTCTTACAATGCAGCGATTGACATGTGGTCTCTTGGCTGCATTGCTGTAGAGCTTTTCCTTGGATTGCCCCTGTTCCCTGGGACAAGTGAATACAATCAATTGACTCGGATAATTGAAATGCTCGGGTATGTATGACCGTCATCTCTATTTCACATCTTCATTAATTCCCCGTAGATTGCCTCCCTTGAGCATGTTGAATACGGGCAAACAAACAAGCCAATTCTTTGATACTTTCGAAACGTGGAACCCGCAACTTAGTCAAAATGAGAAGAGGTACAAGTTGAAGACGCTTGAACAATATTCGCGAGAGCACAACACCAACGAGCAGCCTGGAAAGCAATACTTCAAGGCGTCATCGCTTCCGGAGATAATCAACACTGCTCCGATGCCAACGTCAAAATCTTCAAGGCAGGGTCATGACTTGGACAAGGGTCAGTAAAGTAATTCCTATTCGGATAACGCTAATTGACATCTCATGTCCTGTTTACCCAGAGTTGAACAATAGAGCATCATTCATTGATTTCTGTCAAGGGCTTCTCAATTTGAACCCAGTGACACGATGGACCCCTCAGCAAGCAAGACTCCACCCCTTCATCACAGGAGAGAAGTTTACTAAGCCGTTTGTGGTTAGTTGAAGCTCTACTCTGTTCTCTTTATGTTGGCTCATGTCAAACTTGCGAATAGCCTGATGGTCTAAGCGGAGGGCAACATCAAGTGGCGTCAGCTTCGCCTGGAGCCTCAGACCCTAAACGGCCGTACGGAGGCCTCGTACCCTCTCAACCTAAAGGGACAAGAGCTTATCAGGATGCCGCATCATACAACCAGCATCTGAACCAACACCAGGCATATACGGCGCATCAAGCAGCAGCTCAGAATGCTCCTTCGTATAGGAATCCGTACATAACACCGGGACAACCACAGCAGTCGCAACCGCAACAACAACTTCACCAGCAACAATTGCCCACGTCCTCCTATGTTGATGGGAATAGTACTTACAATCAACATCAAAACACTCAGTACGCGAGCAGCCAAGGTGGGCAGACCCAGCATCGTCTTGTACATCAGACATCAACAGGTCAACTTGGGTATTCCGGTTCCGGACACATTCAAGGACTGACCGCCAATCCCAATGTACACCTGAATCCTCCAGTGCCTTCAACGACGTACAATCCAAACGCCCACGCACGCGCACGAGCAAACACGATGAATCCTAACAATCAAATGAAGGATATTCCGCCTGCGCTCGCACGACTGCATCGTATGGACAATATCCCTCGTGACGCGTTGACACCTGTTTTGAACCGGGACGTTGACGCAATGAAGGAGTGGGAGAGACGGCAAACAGGCAAGGCGGCTCAGGCGCCAACGTCGTACCCGCAGATTGAGTATCTTCAGCAACAGGCAGAGATAGCAGCGGCTTCTGGGGGAGCGTTGAGCTGGTCGGGGGCACAAGGGAACAATGCTGGTGTGGGGGCAGGAGGTCCGAGGTACCCGCCGCCGCCGTCGAAACTCTCGCACTCGTTCCACCCGCAGACGATAATGGTGGATGATGATACGGGACGGAGGGAGGTGGTGATGTCGAATGTGAGGGGTACGGCTGGGGCTAGTGGAGGGAATGGGACGAGTGTAGGGGGGGTATTTGGAAGTGGGCCAACAGTGATTTCGAATCCGCCGCAGGTGTATGCGAGCAATACGACGACGAGTGGGAATAGATATGCTGCGTATGCGCAGAGTCAGCCGCCGCCGTCGGCGACACAACAACAGGGCCAGCAACAGCAGGGAGGAAGCGGAGGGCCGTTTGATACACTTGACCGTCGGACGGACATGAGTAATATGTATGTCCCGATGCAGCCGGATCAGTATCAACAGGTCTATACGTCGCCTACGGCCCCGACACGTGGACACGTCGCGGTCCCGCCACAAGCTGTGGCGCCTTCGTTCTATGGCGCAGGAGTGGTGCCCTCAGGCGCACCACCGAGTTCACAGCAGCAGCAACAACAACAACGCAATCCGTTTGCGGTAGCGGAGGGTTTGCAGCCTATGGGAGGCGCCAAACACTTGAGGGGAGGCGGCGGTAATGGTGGTGGCGCTGGAGGGCCGATGGACTCGTGGCCGAGATAGATTCTGTCTAAATATGATGACCCCGGCCAAGTTTTTTGTCACGTTTATATCTCTTGCGTCTGCTCTCCGCTTCATCTTTCTCATTCTTGTGTCGAGACCCCACCTCTGCTGCTACACGTTACATCTACACATTCTCCCTCCCCGTTCAACCTATCCATTTTTTTCTCCCAATGCCTCATTTCACGCCTCATCCCTCACGTGTCACGGATTTTTTTCTCTCTACCTTTCCAACCATATGTACATGGCTCGAAAAAATAACGTGTGAGCGAGCCTCACGTGTTGTATCCCCTTACTCTTTTTTTTTGCCGCAACACGACATGACGATCGGTATTGATGAAGATGCCTTCCGTTAAACTATGAATTTTATGGTCTATATTTTTAACTCTAAATCTAAATTGAAAGGGTGCTGTAAATCTCCTCGGCCTCCCATGCGCCTGCCCAGTAGCGAATCTCTGCCTTGAGACCGAGTTTTTCGCCTTCTTCGTTGATGCGTTTCTGCAGGCCACGGTGGAGACGACAACACACGATGTCTTGGCTGAGGGGGGGTGTTGATCACAGTCTGTGAGGAAGAAGATGCGGGACTGACCTGCGAAGACGGAGAATGGGGCAAAAGTCGTTGGAGCCGTCTCCGGTGTAGACGACGCGGTCAAAAGGCCCGTGCTCTTTGATGAAAGCCTCGAGCTCTTCACCTGAAAAGATGTAAGAAGTTGCCAAGTGGAAGAGAGGATTGCGCCACCTTTGCACATATTGGGGCTGCAGCCGACTTTGCAGGTATGCTGAGGACCGTTGGGATTGACTTTACGACGGAGCTTGAGGAGGCCGCTTTCGTCCCACTCTGCGGGGTTGGTGGTAATCTGATCAAAGAGGTTCTCAAGACCCTTGGACTATAGAAGGAGAGTTGGTAACGCGTAAGATGGAAAGAAGGAAAGGATACCTTGAGGATGGTGGATATAAAGACAGAGTTTGCGTTGGAAAGACAGAAAAAGGTGGTTTTGCCTTCGGATTTGAGCTTGGATGTTGCGCGGACCATGGCAGGGTGCTGTGCGAGTGTAAGGGGACGCGATTAGCGGGAAAAGGGCCTTACGAAGGGCATGGAAGTAAGTGTGTTTTCGATCTGCTGTCTGGTGATGCCGCGGGCATGGATCTTTTGCAGAGATTGTGCACTTGAAGATATAAGAGAGAGTCGAGCGTGGAATACGCGTTGCTCACACAAGATCGGTCCACTGGGTGTGTTCCTTTGCCGACTTCATGTAGCGGCGGAGGTCAGGGGCAAGGACCTCGAAGACGTAGCGATCGGTGTCCTGATCGGCGAGGGACCTGGTAGGAATAAGCACTGTAATACGCAGAGAGAAGGAATGCAAACCAGTCAAAGTCGAATACAAAGAGTTGGCGGGCCATGAGTGGATGAGGATTTGAGAGAAGATATAAATAACGGAGATTTTGTGGCTTAAGTAAGCATGCCTACTTTGGTCTGCACGGCAAGGGCGTCGTACAAGAAATCGCCTGGCGTCCTCGAGCTCACCGACGAAAATCTCCAATGGACCCCTCAGGGAAAGTCCGCCCCAGCCCTGCGCGTTCCCTATGCCAAGGCTGCCTGTAGGTTCTTATTTTATTCACAAGAGCCAGCTGACCCCGTCCAGCCTTGTTCTGCAGCAAAGAGGGCGCCGCACAGGTCCGCCTCAAGCTTGGTCTCTTGGGCGATGACGCAGGCCACAATTTCACCTTTACCGCACCACCGCCTGTCGCGTACAACGAGCGCGAGCGTTTCAAGAAGGAGCTCACGACCATCATCAGCCGTAACAGAGCACAAGAGCCCGTGCCAAGCACACCGCCCGTTACAGTCACCAGCAATGCACCTACTCCGCGTCAAATAGCTCCATTACCTGCATCTCGCAGAAGTACACCAGTTATCACAGGCAATGACACCGCATCAGACTTTCGTCTACGCAAAATCGTCCTCGTAGCCAACCCTGACCTTTCACAGCTCCATCGCGATCTCGTCATCGGCGGACAGATTACAGAAGAGGAATTCTGGGACGGCCGCGAGGTGAGTGCTTTTGTCTTGTCTGTTCTTTCGTATTTCACAACCACCAGCATCTCCTTCTCGCCCAAGCGGCCGCAGAGGCCCAGAAAAAAGGCAAATCAGGCCAACTCGTCGACCCCCGCCCAGAGACTGTAGACGGAGGAGAGATCAAAATTAGAATCACTCCACAGCTCGTGCACGACATATTCGACGAGTATCCGGTTGTTGCAAAAGCCTACAGTGAGAATGTCCCCTCTAACGTGTGTCTTGTTGCTACACAACACCACTATCCCTGCTCATTATCTCTCCAGCTTACAGAAGAGAGCTTTTGGAAACGTTACTTTCAATCCAAACTCTTCAACGCCCACCGCGCCTCTATCCGTTCCACTGCCGCCCAACACGTCGTCAAAGACGACCCTATATTTGACAAATACCTAGAAAAAGAAGACGATGGTGCGCACATCCTCCTACTCCATATTTACCCCCACTGATCTTCCACCAGGCCTGGAGCCACGCCGCCAACGAAACGAGGCCGTTGACATCTTTGTCGACCTTGCTGCCACACTAGAGGACCACGAACCGGTTGCGCCTCCCCCCGACGTGCCTTGGCACCCTCACTGACATGTCTGACACCCTCACAGACCGGCAACGAAAAAGATGTCACCATGCAAGCAGGCCGACAAAAGGGCGCGTTACCGCTCATTCGCAAGTTTAATGAACATTCAGAGCGGTTACTTAATTCTGCATTGTACGCGATCCCAATTTCGATATAAATCGGTATTGACCCTTTGAATAGGGGTGCGATGCCTGCGTCGAAGCGTCAACGGCTGGACGCAGCTGAGGTGTGCATTCTAGCACCACTATAACATTTCGCCAACGAGCATTCAAACAGGTCGAATACTCACAAATCGAGCTAGAAGACTTGCGGGACGCTCAAGCAGATACGGGGATCGCGTTGGAGATGCAAGACAGCCAAAGATACTTTGAGGGTCGCGGCGCGGGTCTGTTGGGCGGAGACGCCACTACCGAGGTGGGTTCGCAGGGTTTTGACGTGGGTCGTATATCCTGAGTTATCTTAGGCTCTGGATATACCAGCGGTGTTTCGGGAGGCCAAGGCGAATGTGGAGGGGTGGGAACGGAATCTGTCACAGGTGCGTTGACGATTGTTCGTATGGAATACCCGTGAAGTTGACGTTGCGCATGTCAGTTTAAACAGGAGCGGAAAGCGGGAGATGCAGCGTTGCTTGCTATGACGCAAAACATCTCTGCGCGATTAGAAGTCCGCTCACGAAAAAGTCCGTATCCTGTCCTCCCCTTCCCTTTTGACCTATCTCACCACTCCTACAGACGACATCCCCGACGGACTCTTTCGCCAAATGAGTACCTGTCAAACCGCCGCCAACGAATTCCTGCGCCAGTTCTGGTCCGCGATGTATCCACCCCCGATGGACGCGCAGACGGTCAACACGGCGACGCCTGCACAGCGCGCGGCAAAAGCTGCCAAGATGATTGGGTATGTTGCCAAGACGAGGGAGAAGGTTGATGCGTTGGTTAATATCGCGAGGGCGCATGGGGTCGATCCGACGCGTGTTGAGACGGTGTGTTTTTTTGTTTTTTGATTCTTGGTGTAGTTTAGAGGTGATTGACGTTTTGTAGGCATTGAAGCCGGTACTCACTGCCGTCGAGCAGGCGATTGCGTTTCACCAGCGGAAGATGACGAAGGGGCGGCCTTGATTTACATAGAGGAGATAACTATACATTCATACCATATCCACATGCAGACACTTGCATTTTTTGTAATCCACAAGAGTTTTACCCGTATATTATATCCACGGTTTAATAGAAACGCGATAACCAGAGGGCTTTGATCATGGGGGTGTAGATCACATCGTGCGTGGGCTTTACCTTTACCGCTAGTAGAGGGAGCATCGTCGGTCCAAGAGGTTGACTGTTCTTCAAGAGATATGAATATACTCATGAGATCCACTACATAATGTGTCCAAAGTGTCCCTAAGTAGATACGAATGAAACTCCTCTAGAACGGGCTTGGCTGTTTATGCATCTGCGACTGTGACGTCGTAGCACATTCATACGAGGTATAAAGCACAAGAACGTGTAGAGCCAGTGCATAGACAACAAAGAACGTTCGGGCACGGCGGTTCGCAAGCACCGTCCTTGTCAAAACATAAACTCCACGTTCTATAGGATGAAGGTTATCGTACGCCCGTGTTGCCTCCTGCAACGATTTTATTAAAATCATCTATCAAAAAAAGGGTTGAAAATAGACGCACCCGTCCACGGAATGCCTCGAACGGATCCATTGTTTGCTCATACCGCGTATGGTATTTGCTCATGTCGTCCGCACGCCCAGAGCTCGACGAGGCGCCAGGCAACGGGTCTAGCTGTGTTACCGACCGGGAACTCGATTCCTCGCGATAACTCTGCATATACCGCACCTTTTCGTAGAGTTTTAGATTATCGGCTTGCAGAGACTTGATCTCCGTGCGTAACTCAGAGATGATTTGGAATTGTTTTCGGAGCTCCTGTGTTATAATATAAAGGAGGTTGAAAAGTGGCTCGGCAAAAGAAAACAGGAACCGTACATCTTCCAGCTCAGCGTTGCGTTGTCTAAACCGGTCCCGCTGGCTCGTGACAATGGGCAGAATCGAAACATCCGCGGAAGGAGTGAATGGTATCGTTTTGGTTCCGTTGGTTTCCTGGATCCAACCTTGAGCATGTCATCTATACGGAATGTGCAAATCTCACAGGCTTCTTGGTTCCCAGTTCCAGACTGGCAAGAATGTCGAGTCCAGAATCAGAAGACGGTACATCTCCGTTGGTCCGGTGTTTGTTCATTGAAAGGAGATCATTCTCGAGCTTTTCGTTCAATGTCTTCTGCTTTTCGAGCTCAGAGCCCATATTTTTGAGCTGGTCCTCAGCAGCTCGCAAAGATTCTTCAAGCTCGCTGTGAAGGATCTAAAAACCTCTTAGTCAAATGAAAAACAACATAACGTCTTCAGAAACGTACTCGGAACTTGGTCAACTCTTCAAGTATGCGTTTATTCTTGGTAGCCAGTAGAGCTTCCAAGGAACTACCCTGCTGAGCATTTGCTTTTTCTGCGTTAGGGTTTGGTAACTTGAGGGTATTGGTATCACCGCCTGCATCTTCATCTACATCTTCATCGAGTCCAGCGAATTCGACATACTGTGAGCGTAGATCAGTTATATGTCAGTCAAGGCACAACAAAACGACTAACTTTCATAATTTCCAGTTCCCGCTTGATTTCGTCGTAGTTGCCATACTGTTTCAGCTTCTGCTTCAATTGATCTGCTTCACTAGCCTATGCGACGGTCAATACTGGTCACCAGAAGAGAGATGATTACCCAGACCTTCTTCTGGATCTCTTTGGTTAGTTCATCAACCTTCTTGGTTGCTGTAGCTTCAGCCTCTGCTGTCAGAGCTTTTTGCGCCTCCAGCGTGCGTGACATGCGCTCAGATTCGCCTTCAAGGCCTGAAATTTGAGCTTCAAGAGTTTTAACACTATAAACAGAAACATTAGGACCACTGCTAAAAGTAGTCAAGCAGCCTACCACTGACCGATCAGAGGTATCGCTACCACTACGTATCGCCTCGATCTCAGCACGTAAGATTTCCTGTATTCCAAGTTGTGGTACAAGTCGGGAGACAGTCGAAGTTTTGACTACGCACATTTCGTCGTTCAACCGTCGCAACTCGACTGTTAGCCCGATCAAGATCTGCAACAATCATGTCCACCTCAGCAAGTTTAGCTATGACTTCCTGATCTGCAGAATATACTGATAAACCACATAGCGAGGGTTTGAGAAAAGGACTCTTACCTTGTCGTTGACTGTGGTTCAAAAGCTTTGCTTGATTCGAATCGTTTGAGGTGCGCAAGTCCCGGAGTTGGTTCTTCGTGAGTGTTATTTGGCGTTGCAAGTCCTGTTCTCTGGGACAAGGTATGTAAATCAAAAAGCAACCCATAACTTTGACAAATACCCACCGTTCCTCATAGTTTCTAAGCTTTTCATCATAAGTGGCGTTGAGTTCGTTTTCTTTCTGAGCAACCTTGTCCTGAATCGTGTCCTCCATCTAGAAAGATGTTGGCCGCAGTACATGTAATGAAATCAAAGAACATGCATACTTTCTGTTCTAGCTGTTCAACCTTGGCATCCAACTTCTTCTTCGCAATTTCAACGGACGGGAATTCGTTCACACGTTTCCGAAGTTCTACATTCTCCTCGCGTAAGCGACGTAATTCAACCTCCAACTCTAAGGCTTCTGCAACTCTGACAGTTTGGTCCTATATTGAAGATTATATTTCAGTGGATAGAGTTACATACCACCACCGACATCTTACCACTGCCGCGTCAAGAAGAGGATATGGGTCGGGTGCTTCAGCTAGAACCTTGTATATGTTTAGAAACGCATTCTCGGAGGCCTTGGAACGTTTTGTCAAGTTGTCAATTTCCGTTTGATACGCTAAGGTACTCAGTTAGTTTGTTAATTTCAAAACATACCACCATACCCTTGAGAAGTCCTTTGAACGCATTCTGCTTCTCGACTTCGGGGAGTTTCTTGAACTCTGAGCGACCTCATAAGTTGTGCAAGTAGCAGAGTATGGTGAGGAAATTCGACCTTTGGTCTTGTCCGCCAATGCCTTACGTCCAACGACACTTTCTTTCTGGTTGTCGACCAGTTCAATGCCTTGGGCATCCAGTGTCTTTTGCAACTCAGTAAGATTGATATCTGTAGCAGGATTAGGCTATTTTGAGAAGACTTGAGGCTCTGCTGACCTCTCCATGTCGCTAATGCACCCGAGAAGTTCTGCTCTACGCTCATGGCTGGTTGATTCTGTTTCGCGCGTCACGTAGGACCACAATGAGCTAACGCGTGCACGTGACAATCTACTTTTTTCTTCCGACTTTGTGCAACGATTCGTAGTGTTGCATTGCACATGAATGTCCTGCGAAATTCCGTACGCCAAGTGCTGAGGCGCTCCTATGCTACAGCGCAGCGCCCATTTGTCCCCCCTGCGCAGCTAGCCAACGTCCAACGCCGACCGGGAGGTGCGAGGCGTCGACGGAAACAGAACGATGAAGAGGAGTTTGGCGACTGGCAAGGGGAAATAGAAAAGAACCCTCCACCCTCTCCCACCTTCTACACAGGTCGTTCCGAGTATTTTGATCAGGTCATACTACTCCAAAACGCCATCATTCAAGCTCGAAAATCACTCAAAGCTCTCTATCTCCTCCCTCTTCCTCAATTCGCTCGTAACAGTTTACCGGTCCCATTTCCAATGTGGAAGGATCAAACCGAAATGTCGTCCGACTTCCAAGGCACAATGACACGCTCACGGTACCGTCGGGTTATCAAACTCTTGAATGAGTTGAATGGCTACTTCAGCATTGCGAACGCCGCCAATGCTTCCGATGTTAAAATGGCTATAGGTTCTATCATCTCCCTTTTCGAAAGTGGGAAGAAAGTCGCATCGCATGCCCAACGAAAGAAAGCAGTAGCGTCACTAGATCAGTATGGGCGGTCGTATTCGGTAGGAAAACGGAAAACTAGTTCGGCGCGTGTGTGGATAATTCCTGTGAACGCGCAGCCAACGTCTATGAACGCTGAGAAAGGTCCCGCTCAATATGAGGGAGTAACGGCATCAACAATCCTTGTCAACAATGTACCCCTCGCTGAATACTTCCCAATACCTGCCGATCGTGAACGAATTATGCGTCCTTTCAAAGTTGCAGGAGTGGTTGGTGCCTACAATGTCTTTGCCCTCGTACGCGGTGGTGGCACCACAGGCCAATCAGGGGCACTCTCGCACGGCATTGCAAAAGGTCTAGTCATACATGAGTCGAAAGTGGCCAGAGTCTTGAAGAAGGGTATGAATCTTTCCTTCTTTCTTGTTATCTACTGCTTACTCACATGTGCTATAGCTGGACTCACAAGACGTGATCCTCGTATGGTCGAGCGCAAGAAGACTGGCCTCGCAAAGGCACGCAAGAGGGTACGTCTTGATTTCCACTACTATTGAATCCTTGCTGACAAGACTTTTCACTTTTCAGTACACCTGGGTCAAACGTTAATTTGCCTCATCAAATGTTGCTTTCGATTCATCTTTATTGCAACATCCTTTCTCAACTGCACCAGTTTGTTTTCTCATTAATGAGTGAACGGGGTATTAAACAAGTACCCAACTCAATTACAGCGATTGAACTGGCACAATATGATAATTTATGAGATGAAGTAATAATGTTAGAATAAAGATTGCTTCCTAGCCCCGTGCTATTGGAAATATAACCCATATAGGACGTCGGATTGTGCGAAACCGAGGCCACATGCTGGACACTTCCGTTGCCGAGTAGAAATCCGAGTATCTATACAAGTCCGGCAGAAAGCTGTAAAAAATTTGTAGTCGAGGTCTTGTCTGAAAACACAAGACTCACTATGCATACACTTGGTGATAACTGTACTTCGAAACTCTACTTTGCATGCAGAGCATTTGAGAATACTCTGCACAAAGGATTAGCAGATCCACGATTCATTGAGACATCAGCTCACCAAAAGTTTCTCGTGGTCAGTATGATCACCATCGTTGCTCTCAGATGCTGCTGATTCTTGTTGTTTGATTTTGGCTTCAAGCTCTTTTCGAGTGCGAATAAGTCCATCTTCCAACTTACGCAACTCAACCCGTTTTGCGGAATTCGATTTTTCCTGCTCACGGAATGCGTTGTGGACCTTCAATGCCACGTCAATAAATGAAAGATCGACCAACTCCAAGAATTTACTTGCCTCGTTGATTCGCTGCTGCTCAGCCTCACAGCGATTGGACCACTGAGTGACACTAGTAGTCAAAATCTCAACCTTTTCTTTGTACACCAGACTAGCGGTCTTCAGTGTCGCTAGCTCTTTCTCAAGATTGCTCTAAGAAGATCCATTAGATATTGATTTGACACATAATGAGATTTAATACCAGTTGAGCGGTGAGATTCTTCTCAGCATCCACGAAACGTTCAACCACCTTATTTTGCTTTTCTACGTTCCTCTGTAATCTCGTGGTCTCCGCCGAAACAGCATCCTTGTCTCGCATCGCCGCGTAGTATTTGTTCTCCGATTTAGCTTTCTAGGCGACAACATATTGTTAAGATTATAACGAGTTACCAAAATGGCAACGCTCACCTCGCTTGTAGCCTTCTTAAGTTGATTTTCTAAATTACTGAGATCAAACACCTTGTCCTTTACTTGCCGCTCGAGAGACTCCCAGGCCGTAGATAGTTTCTCTAATTCGGTATAGAGAGACGTCTCAGCCTGTAAGAGTCAATGAGATAGATCGATCAAACGTAGTGATCGCCAAAAATTCTGACCTGAGTATGCTGTATGTCCTTAAGTCGTAACTTTTGAACCTCTTCTTCTTTATGCTGAAGTTGTTCTGCCAAAGCCGACGTATCGGGTGGAAGTCCTGAGGCATCACCATAGACCCTCTTATATTTGTCCAATTCAACCTGCGCTTCAGCTAGCTTTTGTAAGGCATCCGCTTCGGACTTCAGATGTTCCACCATATCAGGATGGGAGTCTTGATACCTAGACAACGACTGCTCCAAAATTGAAGCTCGTTGTTCCGCAGCACTACCGCATAATCAACCACAGTCGGCTAACCGAAGATATGTTGTTTAATGACTCACACAGCACGCTCTTTGAGTGACTTAAAATATTGAGCTTCGTGGGTTTGCCCCTCCAGAAAGAATTTCATGAGATCTTCATCGCCAGCACCAGCGGCCAAACGGCCTTTGACTCTCGCAACTTCGGATTCCAGTGTTGCTATACGTTCCTTGAATCAAGTTTTGAGTGGTCTGTCCGTGCAAGTATGGCGTTTCCATACCAGACGAGAATCATTCAAGGCCTTCATTTCCCGCAACGACGCCATTTTGACATTGTCGTGTTGCTTCCGCTCAATCATTTCGGTTGTCTGTTGGTCACGTTGCTCCCGAAGTCGAGAATTCTCTGCGTCACGTTTTCCTAACATGGTCTTGAGTTCCTGATTCGCCTGATTCGCAGCGCTCTATGAGAGCGTCAAAAACGCCAAATTGTGGGAAGAACAGGCAACGTACGAAAACGCCATCTTCCCATTCGACCCGAGATGTTCGTAGGCCATTCAACTCTTCGGTCAGGCGGGTGACCTCTGTGCGACTAGCGGTGAGAGAAGCCTGCAAAACTCCCGCGTGTTCCAAAAGGCTTTTGTAGTGAGGGTTTTCTACAATTTTGTCATAGGACATTTGCTTCAGCTGGCAAGTATCTTGTCAGCGGAAAGGC
The DNA here is from genome assembly GCA_018221735.1 of Termitomyces sp. K1Aa. NCBI lineage: Eukaryota > Fungi > Basidiomycota > Agaricomycetes > Agaricales > Lyophyllaceae > Termitomyces > Termitomyces sp. K1Aa. Next base: position 53,319 of record JABAJX010019817.1, read on the forward strand.
CGTGGACCCAACGAACGATCTACCTCAGTTTCTAGCACCATATTTTTGAACGTGGCTGATGAGATGTCCTGTTCCAGTTCACTAATTTTCATTTCTCGAGTTGCAACCTGAGCTCGTAATACGTCCACCTCCATTGGATCATTTACGCCATTGGGCTGGGCGGGAGATTTGGAACCCTGAACAAATATCAGAAAGAAATGAAGAACATTAGGATGACCTGGACTCCCACCAATTAACCGAACCACTCACTACAGGAGAGGACGGCTTTCGCGGCGGCTCCTCTATCGCTTCTTCTGCGCCCACTGATCGTTGTTCCCGTGCGTGGGAATGCAGAGCTGCCACAGTCTGGCTCCTGAGTCGGTCAAGACGGTTCTCGGCTGTCTGGAGGTCTCTGTGATATTTCTGTTTCAGTTCTTCTGCATCTCGAAGATGGCCACGCGCTAGGTCCAGTTGTGTTTGAAGAGATATACGCTGTACGAAGTTAAGATGAGCAAAAGCTTGAGTTCGAAGACGACGCACCTCGGAAATTTCCTTTTGGCTATCACGAAGGGTGCTACCAGTAGATAAAGGAGCCTTAATGTTCCCACCTGTCTCGAAAAGCCGCGTGACGAGGTTTTCGGTCGCTTTCATGTTGACCTCCAGAGTTTTTGTGAAGTCGGGTGTGTTGTCTTCCTGTATATGTACAGTGAAATCGAACATCTCTGAATGGTGTATCAAAACGTCTGCGTTATGGAAATAATAAAAGGCACTGACGGTCAGCGACTTCAGGCAAGTCGTCTGTCTTGATAAACAGCCGTAGTGTCTTAACCAGCTGAATGAGAGTATACGTTAAAGAATAACGATGTGCGCAGCATAGCATACATACCTGGTTCCAACACGCCGTCATAGCAGCCAAACCCACCTCACAAGACTGTTTTCTGTTTTCTAGGTCTTCTATACGAGATTGACACCGCTCATTCTCTCTGGAATAATGCTTCATTCTTCGATAGATGGCCTCTTTGCGAAATAGCTGGTGTTGTTCGTTCAAACGACATGACAGGAGACCATATATTCAACGCGTCTTACCTCGAGATTGTCAGCATCAAATTCCTCCTTGGCCACACCATTGACTTGAGGACTGCCATTGGGACCAACAAGAGCCCTCTTCTTTGTTGCAATGGAATCTTCGCTGTCGGCGTGAGGCCTTTTCCTTGAGGCCTCCATGAACTTGAAAAGTGACGCCGAGACAAGACGACACAGCCGAAACTTGTGAGAATTTACAACTCCGCAACATCAATATTTGTGCAGCTCATGGCGTTGTGCAACTACTCCAAACTCTCATGCTCACTCATAACATGGAATTCTATTGATCTGTAGGGAACTGCGGATCTGTATTATCGTATAGTGACATTCAACATGCCAACCTGAGTCTCACTACCTCTTCATCTGCCAATTTTACAATCTCACAATCTGCACTGCTCCCGTCCCCAATCTGTGTTTCGACGCAAGCGAGATCCATTTCCTGCTCTGGTTGTCGGGAAAATGGTGTGTGGTATCTCGATGCAAACTTACCTTGCCTAAAACCGTCATGGGTTGATCTTACAAGGACGATTTATGTGTCAGCATATTGGATACTCTTCGAAGTTGGAACACTTACGCCAAATGGCAGTGTTATATACAATGCCTTGTGCGGCGCTGGCAATAAACGCTCTCAGAGTACCGAGGTCCGGACGGTCATCCGCTCCGTTTTGTGCAACAACGACAAGATACTTCAGCCCCGTGTCGGTACCCATAGGGATGAATGCCTGGTTAGTGAAAGGGTGGCGTTCCAACACCTTCAGCTCGAGATATCCATCATTTGCAATATCCTGGCAAGGTTGGCACCTATAAACCGATATGGCAGAAGTTGCTCCGGCTTCTGCAGGATACGATGACTCAACGAGGGAGAGCTTGTGGAACTTGCGTGCAGTCCCTGCGTTAGCGGGGGTAATCTTCGTTCCCTTTGGGACTGCGTGCGGATCGGCGTAACCTTGTATGACCTTACCAAACGGTGCGAACCCTTCAGGAGTGAGCGGTAGCACTGGAATAACCTTGATCGAAGAAACTAATGCAGCCGGAGCTTCAGTTGATTGTAGTGTTGTCGGCAAAGTTGAACTTGCAGCCCCTTTGTCATTTAAACGGTATGTCCCCGATCTGCGACCCATTATCCTGATCCTTTGTAAACCCCCGTCAGGATGTATAGTGACCTTGACATGGGTGTAGGTCTTCCCCTCCACATTTTCAAACTGAAGATAATGTTGTCTGTGTGGCCCTAGCTTAGTTCTCGGTAATATCAGTGTCCAGTCTTGTTCTTTATCCTTGTGGGTTTTCCAATCAATGCCCGTGTCGGTGTATAACCCATGAACTTCGCAACTCTCTGGAAAGTTGCCTTTAAAGTGATGAGTGTCGAGATCTACGTGTTCGAGTACACCAGGTATACCGCTGTGGAGTTTCGTTGTCAGCGATGGCTAATCAAAGGCACGATCACTCACAGCTTGATGATGACCCAATCCTTGTGTCCTTTGGTACGACTTCGTTTCGTCTCCCAACCTCCTCCCATATTCTTACCCCGTCCAGGAACAATGAGATTCGCGCCGATACCAAAATGCTGATCTGAAACGAACTCTACGCGTCCTCCTGCGAAGACATGAGCCAAATCGAATATTTCCGATTCGTCGACAGGGATAACAGGAGAGACGTGTCCATATACCCGAAAACGGGCCTTCAGAACTCATGTTAACAAGTTGTGAGCACTTGACGTCGATAAGATGGACATACGATTCCACCATCTGGATACATGTTGAGCTTGACATAGTTCACGGGATACGTTTCTGGAATGGTAAAGAGATGTCGCGAGTTGGGCCCCAAGTCCAACCTTGGAAGCATTTCGGTCCACTGCAAGAGGGTTGAGCAAACAGATTCCCGTGCCTCGTGTTACGACTCACTCGAGGATCATGGGCTTGAGGCTCTTCTAATGCTGATCCATGCAAAACGTCGATGGAGACCTGCGGGGCCTCGTTACCTGACCCGTGGATGAGTCAAATCCAATGTCGACCTTGATCTCACACACCACTGAAATGGGATGTATCGACGTCAAATCCAATGATCGTACCAGTTGTTCCCAATCTAATGATGCACCTACAATCCAACTGAACAAACAGGTATGTATCCTGTCTGGAGATCTTACCAGTCGTATGTGGGGTTGTGCCTCCTGCTTTCCCATCCGCTATATAATGCACCTTTAGGTCCAAACTGGCCTTTCAGGCTTGGAGCTGGCTATTGCCTGGACTTGAGACTCGATCTGAGTTAGATGCGAGGAACCTACCTCTGGCAGAAGCAGATGGAAAGCCTCAGCAAAGAACTCGTCGGAAACAGATACGATCTGGCCTCCTATAACTTCACTGGAGAGCTCTACGTTACATCAGCGATATCGATCTAGGGACTACATCCAGAGTATAAGACTCGCCAGTCGTGGCATAGAACGTGTTCGAAAAACTATCTAACGGAATGCGTTGGTAGGACATGACGATAAGAGAAAACGGCAAAGTATAATGTCGGTGCTCTTACGATCGAACTCGGCTTTCTAATCGATCTATGACGATGCGGGTATCTTTCCGAAATCAGGGGCTAGGGGTACTTACTTACTTATTGCCACATCCCTTTGAACGGAACTTACTTATATGTAATTGAGTCCTCTTATCAAGCGATCGCGAAAGGATCAGAAAGCGCCGGGACATCAATTGCACTCCATACTTATGTGACCCTTAGTCTTCACGAAATGCTTCAAATTCGATAATACATAGTAGAGGCAAAATTATCTAGCAGTAAAATCCATTATAGAATATCGGAACTCCAACTAGTCAGTACAGACATCCACGGAAGAGTACCGAACCGGAATCATATGATTAATGAACAGCTCAAGGAAGAAATGCTTGCTGCTTAGGATTGGCCAGGACACAAAACTTTCACAACCGACGTTGGACTGTGAAGGTAACCGAATTGCAATAATTGAAGCGAACCTTCTATTAGGTGGTTTATGCTTGGGTCGTGTGCCGATTTTTCGGCCGATC